>WBNM01045908.1:0-10552 GCA_013399055.1 Ramphastos sulfuratus
ACCTGGGGACATGGTTCAATGGGGATGATGGTGCTGGGTTTATGGCTGGACTCAATGACCTCAGAGGGCTTTTCCAACGTTAATGATTCTGTGATATTCCCCAAAAGAGAAGGGCAGTTCCATGCTCTCTGCCCACCTCTGGGAGCACTGGCTGCCTTGCAGCCCCTGATCCAATCATCAGCTTTTGCAGATCTTGGCTGCTCATCTTTCACTTTGTTGTGCTACAGAGATCATTTACACTGACTGCCCAGGGGACTTTTCACTGTCACTTCAGGCTGCCACCTTTTCCAGCCTTGCTGCTTCTGCTTTCCCACAGGACACCTCCCTGTCACCTTTCATTAGCTCTTGGCTCCTTGTCTCTTCTCTCCAAAGCTTTTGGAAGATTCTCATCAACCTTTCTTACAGGTACCACACCTCAGGTGCTCCCCAAGAATCCACTGCTGCTGCACACTTCTTTGATCTTTCCTTTCACTCCAGGAAACCATCTTGGTAAGTATGTTTGGAAGGGAAGGATTATTGTTATGCTTTAGGAACTAAGTGAAGGAGAAGGTCCCAAGACAGGACAAGAGGAAAAGGCCTCGAGCTACACCACAGGAGGTTTAGGTTGGAAATGAGGAATGATTTCTTTCCCAAAAGAGTTGTCAAGCCCTGGAACAGGCTGCCCAGGGTAGTGATGGAGTCCTCATCCCTGGAAGAGTTTCAAAGCCATGTGGATGTGGTGCTGGGGGACACAGTTTAGTGCAGACCTGGCAACGCTGGACTCAAAGTTTGGACTTTTTCAACCAAAACAATTTTGTGGTTCTATTATTCTGTTCTGTTTTAGCTGCATTAAGAGGTGCTTCCAGCATTGTTAGCCTAAGCCCCTTGTGTCTCACTTACAGAAAATATCCCACTTCAATGTGACTATTCACTCAAGAGAACAGGGTAAATTTGATCCTTTCTCCTAGTTTCCAGTTATTTCATGTTTTCTGGATGGTTTTGGTTTTTTTGTGGCTTTTTTTAACCTACAGCAATAAAAGAGCAACATCTCTGTTTTGGACATTTCCAAGGTGTCTGCATATAGCTTGTTCAGGGCTTCCCAGCACAGACTGTTCATAGAATCATAGAATGGTCTGAGTTGGAAGGGACCTCTAAAGGTCATCCAGTCCACCCCCTCCTGCAGTCAGCAGGGACATCCTCAACTAGATCAGGTTGCCCAGAGCCCTGTCAAGCCTCACCTGTTCCTTTGGATCTGTGAGAACTGATCCCAAATCCAAGCTAAAGAAAATCACCCATTGGCTCCCTGGCAGCTGTGAGTGATGAGTTAACAGCCAGCTGTGACTAAAGGAGACTGAGGCTCATCACCAAATTCATTATCCAAGGTCCTGCTTGCAAAGAGCAGCTCATCTCTCACACAGGGAACAGCACTCTGATTTGAAAAGAATTTTTTGAATCTCCATCATTCAGATTGCCTTTTTTATTGCTGACACTTTCAGCCTTTCCTTTTTTTTTTTTTTTTTTAATTTTTAAATTTTTTTTTTCAAACTAATTTCTTCAGAAGAAACGAGGCTCAGTTGAAGAATAGCCTGGAGAAAAAACATGCTGGAAAACACTGCCCTATGATAAAAAAAATAACCTCGAAGTTCAAGCAGTTCTTATCTTTCTTACAAGGAGCATTTACCTCTGTAAGCAACTGCAGCACTCAGGTGTTTTGGGCTTGACTTATTTTGATGGGAGACCCAATGGTCAAAGTTCAAAAGACTACAACAAAATTAGTTGTAGCTCATTACAGAATCATAGAATGGGTTGGGTTGGAAGGGACCTCCAAAAGTCCAATCCCCCTGCAGTCAGCAGGGACATCCTTCACTAGATCAGGCTGCCCAGAGACTTGTCGAGCCTGACCTTGAATATCTGCAGGGATGGGGCCTCAAATGCATCCCTGGGTAACCTGTTCCAGTGATCCACTACCCTCAGAACTTGTTCCTAACATCCAACCTAAATCTACCCATCTCTAATTTCAAACCATTGCCCCTTGTACTATAACTCCAGGCCTTTATAAACAGTCCCTCTACAGCCTACTTGTAGCCCCCTTCAGGTACTGGAAGGCTGCTCTATGGTGTCCCTGGAGTCTTCTCTTCTCCAGGCTGAGTACTCCCAGCTCCCTTAACCTGTCCTCTGAGCAGAGGTGCTTCAGTCCTCTGATCATTTTTGTGGCCCTCCTCTGGACCTGCTTCATCAGGTCCATGTCCTTCCTGCATTGAGGGTACCAGAGCTGGATGCAGTACTCCAGGAAGACAACACTCTAGCCACCTAGTGTGAGTTAAACACTGTGCCATAATCTCTTTGTTTTGGGTGGGGTTTTATGACGTGCTTATTAAAAGCAGGACATTTTTGTCCACTACTGGGTAGTTTTAAAGTAACAGCATTTTTATCTCACCCAGGGACTGATGAGGAAGTGCAGTACTCAAGGTCATGACTTCATAGAGAGCTTTTGCTTTGCTGGACAATTATTTATAGAATTGTAGAATCACAAAATCATAGAACTGTTCTGGTTGGAAAAGACTTCTAAGATCAAGTCCAACCACTGACAACACCACCACTGCCACCAAGCCATGTCCTGAGACAGAGATTGTCTCACTCGACCAGACCGTTGTGCAGTTCAAGGAAGCCACAGTGCCTAAGAGTTAAATATTTTCACATATTTTCTTCCCTTTTTTTCCTTTCCCTAGTTGCACTTTGACCTATCTCTTGCTGGCATGTGTGAGCTGTTGCACAATGGCATTGATGAGGCTGCAGAAACAACCCCTCCTTCACCACCGTCTTTGTGCTTCTGGGGGTTGTTTGTTGGCTTTTGGTTTGTTGGTGGGGTTTTGTTTTTTGAAGGGAGTGAGTTTTTAGCTGGATCAGTTCCCTCATCTGGTTCATGGGCCTGCCTCACACACAAGCACCAGAGGCCCAAGAAGCAGTGGCTGCAGGAGGCAGAGCCCATCTCGATGTGCGTCACACGATGACATCGCTTGCCAAGGAGCAATTATGAGCCAGCCGCAAGGCTAGAAATAGAATTCATGTCTCTTGACTTTCAATCCTGGGTATAATAATTAATTTTTATTCACTTTAAATAACCCTTTTTCTCCTCCTACTGAGTAAAGATGAGATGGTCTCTCTCCATCTCTACAGAAAGGAAAAGCTGGGGAAAGAGAGCTAAAGAAATCCATTAGAAGTATTATTATTTGAGAAGTGTTTAGAACTCTGCTACATCTCAGCTCCCCAAACTGTGTACTGACTGCTCACAGAGCCATATTCCCCCTGCCTTCAGCAACAGAGCTCCAGGTGCCTAACAACACAGAAGAGTTGTGATGCACAAGTTGTTTTTAGAAACCTAGGAGTTTCAGAGCATTATAATGAAAAGCAAGTAGGAAACTCACTCAAAAATCACTATTTCCATCAAAATCAAAGTAGCCTACAGATCAGACGAGCCAGGCAGTTACATCACAGAGTTACGGAAAGGTCTGGGTTGGAAGAGACCTTAAAGATCATCCAGTTCCAAACTCAATGCCATAGGCAGAGGGCAGAGACACCTCTCACTAGCCCAGGCTGCTCAAGGCCTCATCCAACTTGGCCTTGAACACCTTCAGGGAGGGGGCATCCACAACCTCTCTGGGCAACCTGTTCCAGTGCTTCCCCACCCTCACTGTAAAGAATTTCTTCCTAATCTCTCTATATACTTGACCCAACTTGGGAAGTATGGTGAATTTAACTGGTACAACTGGTTTGTCTTTCAAACACAATTGGCATTTGACTTTTTGGTCTTAGAAGTCAGCAAAACCAGTCAGAGAATCATTCTGTCACCTGCTTACGTTACAGGAAGCTCATTCAGCAGCCTCTGTTCTCTTTTGACAGTCTTTTCTTTTGCTTGCTCACGCCAGTGCCAGCTCTTCAAAGTGTTCCTCTCCATGAGAAGAACCTCAGAAGGGTCGAGTACACCGGAGCAGCGACAAGGGAGCTGTGCATCTCCTGTGCCAATGCCATGTGCCATCGCTATTGATAAAAGGAGATCAAATTTATTTCCCAAGTTCTTCAAGACTTCACTTCTTGAGACTTATGGGAGGTGATTGTTGCCTTTTACTCGACTTTGGTGAGGCCACACCTCGAGTACTGTGTACAGTTCTGGGCACTGCAATACAAGAGAGATGTGGAGGTGCTGGAGCAGGTTCAGAGGAGAGCAACGAAGCTGGGGAAGGGCCGAGAGTATAGATCTTATGAGGAGTGACTGAAGTTGCTGGGGATGGTTAGTGTGAAAAAGAGGAGGCTGAGGGCATACCTCATGGCTGTCTACAAATACCTGAAAGGACACTGAGGAGAGGCTGCTGCTGGGCTCTTCTCACAGGTAATTTGAGACAGAACAAGGCAGGATGGCCTCAAGCTGAGAATAAGGAGGTTTAGATTGGACATTAGGAAAAGTTTTTCATGGAGAGAGTGGTCAGGGACTGGAATGAGCTGCCCAGGGAGGTGGTGGAGTCACCAACCCTGGATGTGTTTAAGGGTCATTTGGATGTGGTTCTAGGTTGGACTTGGTGATCCTGAGGGGTGTCTGTGATTCTGTGATTTAAGGTGATGCCATGGAAAGGTGGCATTCCCAAATCGGTGCGTACGTAATGGGATGCACCCACAGCTCCTGCAGCTCCTGGAGTTTATGAGGTGTTTATTGTGCTTCCTGGCAGGTATCCCACCTCACTAAAATACCTAAGGGAAGCTAAGGCAGGATACCATTGTTGTGGGGATTTTAAGGTGTATGACTTGGCAGCTTTACTAGAAGCACCAAACCAGTAGTTGTAAAGACTCCGTGCTGTGGGAAAGGGTTTGTTTCTGTTTTCAGCACAGCTGTCAATCCAAGATGCTGGGGTAGAAGGAAAAGCCTGCAAGGTAGGCATTACAAAAAATTAAGATCTCCATGTCAAACTGACAAAAGGCAGGCTGGCAAGGAACTGCGCTACTGTAAGCCACAGAAAAAGGGCAGAGTGTTGGCAGTCACACCTCCAATTCTCCAGTAAAATACTTGTAACCAAGTTGCTTCCCACTGGGAACGCTGGCTGCTCTTGCTGCTTATTTTAACATAGTCATCATGTCTGTTCTTCACAGAATCCCAGCCTGGTGGGGATTGGAAGAGACCTCTGGGGATCATCCAGTCCAACCCTGCTGCTAAAGCAGGCACACCCACAGCAGCTTGCCCAGGATCACAATGGCATGTGGGGTTTGGAAGCTCTCCAGAGAAGGAGACTTGTAGCACATCTTCAATGATATACTTCTAAAAGCAAGGTGAGACTTCAGCTAGAAAAACTACACTGGTCTTCCAAATGGAAGAAAAAGTAAATCATTCTTTGCCCTGGGTGCAAAGAAGGTCTCTTTGGGTGACTGAAGATCTGGAAAGCTTGCCTGGCAGCTGTGGACTGCAGAAGATTTGCTCACTGGGTCTGGCAGTGCCCTGCAAAAGGGTAAGAACTGCTTTTCAGTGCACACTGGTGGGGTGAGCATATGGGCCAGAAATGAAAAATTACTGTTGGCACAAGAAGGAATGTGCACAAGTTGGAACTGGATGAAGACAGAAATAAAAAGATTTCTAGCTCTGTGAGCAGCAAAGCTGTGGAAAATGGCTGGATCAAGAGAGGAAAACATACAACATGCCTGTGTGAAGTAGAAGGGATTAGTGCTGATAGCCCTGAATCTCCCATTTCAGCCTTACCTTCCAATAATCTCTGCTGCTTTCAGTGTTCACTAATCACCCCATAGAACTTTTTGCTTTAATTTGCTTCTTGCAAGTGTCACACACAAGTGGACACCACATTAGGGGGCTCTTAGTACTCCCAAGGCTTCACGTGGCGTCAGGCTGAGAGAGCTGGGCTTGTTCAGCCTTCAGAAGAGAAGGCTTAGGGGAGACCTTATCACCATCTACCAGTACATAAAGGGTGGCTACCAGCAGAATGGAGACTTCCTTTGGACAAGGAGTCCCATNAAATCAGCAGTGGACAGCTTTAAGGCTCTGCCTGATAGGCTGCTAGGCCACCTCACTTCAACTCCACTCTTACCAAGAAAGGTTGGACCAGATGGTCCTTGGGGTCTCTTCCAACCAGGCATTCTGTCCCCTTTCCTGCATCACCCATTAAGTGCAGGATCACGGCATCATGCTTTGGCTACACGAAGGGACTCCATGAGGTCTATATGTGCACCAGGGAAGACCCAGCATGAACTTGGAGAGAGGATAGAGATGGAGCTGCTGCTAAAAAATATTCCATGTCCTTTGAAAAGCAAATGTAGGCATCAATGACTTTCAGGCTGCTGCACTCTTTCCAAAGGAGTAAGTGGAAATAAATATCAGTGTGACGAATGGGAGAGGATGAGCAACGTGTTTGCCGTTTCCCCCTTGATGAGTGTGCCTTGTGATCCATCAATCCAGCTCTTGTGCTGCTCTCCCCAGTTCTTACACTGATCAAAAATATCAGTTCTGGGCTGCTAGGAGAAAGGTTGTCTTCTTTAATCAGGCCTTTCTTCCCAAAACTGCTTTTAAGGAACTTGGTGTTTCACATAAATTCAGCAAGCTCCTAAAGGAAGTTTCTAACTGTCCTGTGTCTGCACTACTCATTTCTCTGTATTTGGCTGTATGAACATACTTAAGAGCTTTGCTGAAACAAGTGAAAGAGCTGAATTGTGACAAAGACTTGAGATCCACAGCAGGGTGCCCAGGTGGCATGGAAGACCAATGGCACCTTGGTTTGTATCAGGAATAGTGTGGCCAGCAGCACCAGGGCTGCCATCCTGTACTGGCACTGGGGAGCACCATGTGCAGCTCTGGGCCCCTCACTGCAAGAGAGATACTGAGGTGCTGGAGAGCATCCAGAGGAGAGCAATGAGACTGGGGAAGGGTCTGGAGGGGAAGGGACCGGAGGGGAAGGCTGATGAGGACAGGTTGAGGGAGCTGGGGGTGTTCAGCCTGGAGAAGAGGAGATGCAGGGGAGACCTTGCCACACTCTAGAGCTACATGAAGGGAAGTTGTAGTAAAGTGGGGGTCAGGCTCTTCTCCCAGGCAACTTACACCAAGACCAGAGGGCATGGCCTGAAGTTGTGCCAGGGGAAAGTTTAGGTTGGATGTTAGGAGGCACTTTCTAATGGAAAGGGTATGGAATGGATTTCCCAGGGAGGTGGTGGAGTTGCCATCCCTGGAGGTGTTCAAGGAAAGATTGGATGTGGCACTGTCATGGTCTGGTCAATGTGGTGGTGTTAGGGCATAGCCTGGACTTGATGATCTCAGAGGTCTATTCCAGCCTCATAATTCTGTGATTCTGTGAAGAGGAATTTCTTCTTTGGTTTGGAATCAGGTCACCTTTAAAACCCCCTCCTACTCACATGCCAAATTAAAGAATCGTTAAGGTTGGAAAAGACCTCCAAGATCATCCAACCACTACATAAATAGTTAAATGAATGTATAGTCAGTTGAAGGGCAGAAGTACAGGAGGAGTGCTGCTAATTCACAGTTGCTATAAATATATGGATTTTAAAAAGGGGTATTTATGATAACAGGGCAAAGGTAAACTTAGTCTGCTGTCATCTCATCATGTCACTTCACTACACTTTGCCACAGAGATCTTTTGGAAGTCTCACAAGAGATCACCTCAAACCACCACCCTCCAGCCTCATGTACCCTTTAAAGGACAAAAGTGAAAGTTATTCACAAATTCCAGAACTTCAATGAACATGAGGGCAGCTTTTCTGATTTTGCTTCCAAATGCTGATGTTTCTGTAGCCTATGGAAAGAACTCCATTCCAAATTAACTCTAGATCACAGATCATAGGATGTTAGGGGTTGGAAGAGACCTCTGGAGATCTTTCAAGTCCAACTCCCCTGCCAGAGCAGGGCCATAGAATCTAGCAGAGGTCACACAGGAACACATCCAGCCAGGACTTGAAAGTGTCCAGAGAAGGAAACTCCACGACCTCTCTGGGCAGCCTGTCCCAGTGCTCTGGAACCCCTACAGTAAAGATCTTCCTCCTGTTGAGGTGGAACTTCCTGTGCTGCAGTTTACATCCACTGCCCCTTGTCCTGTGCCAGGCACAAGTGAGCAGAGGCTGTCCCTGTCCCTTCCTTCCTGATCCCCAGCCTTCAGATATTGATAGACATTGATCACATCCCCTCTCAGTCTCCTCTCCAGCCTAACCAGCCCCAGGGCTCTCAGCCTTTCCTCATCAGGCAGTGCTCCAGTCCCTTCAGCATCCTCGTAGCCCTCTGTTGGACTCTCTCCAGCAGATCCCCGTCCCTCTTGAGCTGGGGAGCCCAGAACTGGATGCAGTATTCTAGGTGGGGCCTCACTAGGGCAGAGTAGAGGGGGAAGAGAACCTCTTAGATCTGCTGGACACACTCCTCTTAATGCACCTCAGGATGCCATTGGCCTTCTTGGCCACAAGGGCACATTGCTGTCCCTTGGAGAATTTGTCCATCAGGAGTTCCAAGTCCTTCTCCACAGGGCTGCTTTCCAGCAGATCACCTCATAGCCTGTACTGGTGCAGTTTATTCTTTTCCAGGTGCAGGACTCTGCACTTAGCCTTTTTGAACCTCATTAGGTTCCTCTTTGTCCAAACCCTGAAACTTGCATTCCTTACAGAAGCTATCAAGCATGTCAGTAGGAAACAGACTTGGAGTATCATTGCAAGTTGTATAGAGAAAAGTGAAATGGCTTCACTGAAAAAACATTATTGAAGATGGGGTCTGTGATGAGCTTGCAAAATCTGCTGCCTCTCCCTACCTTGAGCAAATGAGTAGCATTAATCTTCCCTTCATGCTCATCAAAAATGTTTTTCACTGGTGTATGAATCAGCAAAACCAGCCACCTGCCAAGGCTTTCACTCTACAACGGAGCCCATCCCCTTGTATGCAGTGAGAAAGGCAAGGAGCTTCAGCTTGTTGGTGATGTGAGGAGAAAAGCAGATTGAGGAGGCAGGGCACATCACACATGCTTGGTTCTAACATCCAGTGCCATGACCACCAGCGACAATGCTTAGAGCTGGCAGTGCCAGACTCTTCATGGAGGTATCAAACTTCTCAGGAGCAACAAGGTGGACTGGTGTCTTTAGAGACTGATGTAAGCAATAAAAGTCGTCAGTGCTTAGGCTTGGTGTTCAAGGATTTGAGTTAGGGTGTTCAGAATTAGTTCTAAGCTATGACCTTGATTTTAGTGGTGGAGACCTATCACCCTGAAAGCTCAGATAATGACCAAGAAAGGGCACTGTAGAGCATGGCACCAAAGCAGGAGGCTCTAAACCAGCACTCTGCCCACAGACTGTTCTCATTGTACCAGAAAACAGGATTTACACACACAGACACCAAAAAGAACTAAAGCCACACAGTCCTGACTGAACCCAAGAGTGGTTGGATTGAAAGTAGCTAATGGTTGGACTCAATGATCAATGTGACCAGCAGGACAGGGAGGGAATTCTGCCTCTCTGCTCTGCTGAGACCCCACCTGCAGCACTGCCTCCAGTTCTGGTGCCCTCAGCACAAGAAGGACTTGGAGCTGCTGGAGAGGGTCCAGAAGAGGTCACAAAGCTGATCAGAGGGCTGGAGAATCTTTCATATGCAGACAGGATGAAAGAATTAGGGCTGTTCAGTCTGGAGAACAGAAGGCTCTAAAAAGACCTTAGAGCACCTTTCCAGTACCCAAAGGGGGCTACAGGAGAGCTGGGGAGGGACTTTTGACAAGGGCTTGGAGTGACAGGACAAAGGGCAATGGCTTTGAGCTGGAAGAGGGGAGAATGAGACCTAAGATTAGGAAGAAATTCTTCAGGGAGGATAGTGAGACACTGGAACAGGCTGTCCAGAGGGGTTGTGGATGCCTCTCCCTGGAGGTATTCAAGACTAGATTGGATGAGGCTTTGAGAAATTTGATCTAGTGGAAGGAGTCCCTACCCGTGACAGAGAGGCTGGATCTAGATCTTTAAAGCACCTTCTAATTCAAACCATTCTATGAATCTGTGATCTTAAAGGTCTTTTTCAACTGAAACAACTGAATGATTCCATGATTCTGTAATAGTAAGACCTCCCACTGCACAGGCATCATGGCCCTGCTACACTATGAGGCTCTTCACTAAGAGTCAAGTTAGAATCCCTGAGGTGTTTGCATGTCTTCAATACAGCTCCAAAGGCTTTATTTATTCTAATGAGACAGACTTATTGCAGCTTGGCAACAAGCAAAGTCTGGTCTTAAGCACTAAGAAAAGACACTTTGGTTTGTCACTGGAGGAATTAGAAAACAGAAAGATTGTCCTCAAGGTATCAACCAGGGCCTGCTGTGCAGCTGAAGATTTCAGTTCCACAAGTCCCACCAGGCCACCGAGTCATTTGTTTCAAGGAGCAATTGCCGACAGTGCGCTCCAAGACCGTGTGTACAGAATGTCATAGCTGTAATTGCCTCTACAAAATGCCACCAGATGTGCAGTGAGTGATTAATGCAACTGCCCAGAGAGAACAGAAGATAGGAATCTCGTCAACAATTTGTCCTTGTATTGTAGGAGGGCTCTACAGAGGGAC
>WBNM01045912.1:0-29075 GCA_013399055.1 Ramphastos sulfuratus
GCACCCTGTCAAGCTGGGCCTTTTCTTTCTGGGTGCTCTTTCATCATCTGCTTATGGCAAGAAGAATATAAACTGCCAGCAAGATGATCCTTAGAAAGTAAAAGCTAATTATCCTCCAAATAACTCTGGGCTGCTCTGATGCAAACAGCCAAAGACTGATGCTCAATGCAGGCATCCTCTGCTCAGGAGGCTGAGACTCTATCTCAAGTCTCACCCACTCCTCCTTCCACTTCTCAGCCATGAGTAACACAAAGGTCAGAGGAATGACTAAGGTTAGTAATGACTTCTGCTGTTGATTTTAAGCAAACTTGAAAACATTTTCCTTCTGCTTGCATGCAAAAAGGCACCAGAGGTGTGTCACCTAGGCAACAAAACTATTCAGGGGAATTGGCCTTAAGTATTTAGGGAGAGTGCTTCCTTCCTATCCTGGGAGTCACACTGGATTTACAGTAAAGCATTGGTTCCTCTGTGAATTACAGTATGTAATTCTGAAGGTGTCAGTGCAAAGGTCATTGCTTGCTGGAGAAAAGCTCTTTGTTAGGTGAGTTAAAGATAGCTTTCACATCAGCTGTGCAAGAAAATCCACCTTTTCAGCTGCTCTGCTAGCACATGGTTTACCCCTGGACATCCAAAATTCCTTGTACCTTTTTAACACAGGGTTTTTGGAATTCTGCTGCTAGTAAATTCAACCTGCCTGGATCCAGTGTCATCTGCTATAGGTGGTCCTGCTCTGGCAGGGGGGTGGGACTGGATGATCTTCTGAGGTCCCTTCCAGCCCCTGACATTCTGTGATTCTGTTGCTGCATGAGAAGAGGGAATCAGATCCTTCCCTCCCTCCAGGATAACCACTGCCAGGTCTGTAACGCTCCAGCGAAACCAAAGCGATCTGTGTTTGCTGTTCAAGGTTTATCAAATCAGGCCTTGGAGGGCTTCTGACCATACCCAGGCTTTCCTACCTTTCCAAAGACAAGGTCTTCCATCCCATCACCAGACAAGGGGAAGAGGTCAGACTCACTCCCAGACTCTCTTTTAAGGACACTCTGTGATGAAGTGCAGACACTACTCAGCCCATCCTCCAAGAAGTTCTCACATTCTGTGGGAGCAAAGCAAGAAAAGTTATCATCTGATGCTTTCTGTAGCATCTAACTCACTTACTGTCAGAAAATTCAAGGATATAAAACCTGCCTTCACTTTCCAGAACTGCAAAATTCCACCTAATTTATTCCAGAGCTTAAAACTCTTTCTTAGTGCATCATCCAAGTACATGGTACAAGCAAAATCTCCATTAAACAGTCAGATATGCTGGCAGCTTGAGGTGCTGCTAAAGATGCCCCACACTGAGCATAACAGAATGTTACACATTGATTGGTGCATTGATTGATAAGAAGCTCCCCAGCAGCTGGCAGTGCCCTCATGCAACACAGAAGGCAAACAGTGTGCTGGGCTGCAGCCAGAGGAGTGTGGGCAGCAGGGCAAGAGAGGGGATTCTGCCCCTTGGCTCTGCTGTGCTGAGACCTCACCTCCAATACTGCCTCCAGTTCTGGTGTCCCCAGCATAAGAAGGGCACAGAGCTGTTGGAGAGACTCCAGAGGAGGTCACAAAGATGATCTAAGGGTTGGAGCACCTCTGCTGTGCGGACAGGCTGAGGGAGCTGGGGGTGTGCAGCCTGGAGAAGACTCCAGGAGGACCTTAAGAGCTGCCTTCCAATAGCTGAAGGGATCCTCCAGGAAGGCTGCAGAGGGACTTTTCATAAGGGTGTTTAGAGAGAGACCAAGGGGGAATGGTTTGAAGCTGAGGGAGAGCAGCTTAGGAAGAAGTTCTTCAGTAGGAGTGTGGTGAGATGATGGAATAGGCTGCCCAGAGAGGCTGTGGCTGCCTCCTCCCTGGGGGTGTCCAAGGCCAGGTTGGATGAGGCCTTGAGCAGCTGAGTCTAGCTGAAAGGTGTCCCTGCCCATGGCAGGGAGGTTGGAGCAGATGATTACCTGTACTAGTGGGAGGTGTCCCTGCCTATGGCAGGGGGTTGGAACTAGATGATCCTTGAGGTCCCTTCCAACCTTACCATTCTATGATCTCTAAGATTCCTTCCAACCTAAGCCATTCCATGATTCTATGATTGCAGCAACTGCAAAATGAGATTGCTAGTCAATAAATGCAGAAAGAAACCTTGCAAGTTTGCTTTCCTTCTCAATTAAAGAATCAATTCCCTCTACATGCCAAGGTGCTTTTAATGCATGTTGGGACAATTACTCCACTGCTTCTCTGATACACCTCACTGAAAATGCAGCAGCATGACTTCCACAACAAGCCTGACTTCTTTGAGATTGAAAAATTGAAGTGTTTTGTAAAGTCTTCCTAACTCCTGGCTTTTAAGTACAAGCACATGGCAACTCTTTCTTCTCAAATGCTTCCAGCTGTTTGTATTGGGTTGATCAGCAGCACAGGGACCACAGCCACCAGAAGGCCTTTCCTTTCCAGAAACCTTCACAGACATCTATTTGCATTAAAAAAAACAAAAAATCTCTGCACAACTTTTCATCTGTTCAGCCTTCAGGCAAAAGCATTAATGACAATCTTGGCAATAACTGAAAATTCTTTTCTTCCAGCTCAAAAATATTTTCTAATTATTAATATTTCTTTAAAATAAAAAAAAAAAAAAGTGTTATTTTGTAACCTGCTCTAACTAAAGAGGTCCAAACCATGCTTAGCTCCCTGGAGAGGAGCCAGGGCAATAAAACACTGATTCCCTCTTATATTACACCTAACTCCATCACTGGCAACATCAAACTTGCACATCAATGCAAGGATGACAGGTTTGGGTAGCTCAATGCCATCTTTTTCCCTTTCCCATCTTTACCCCAGCTATCAAACACTCCAGACACATCCCAGCTGATGGGAACAACTCCACTCTCAGAGATGATAATTTATTGTGTTAGGTGGGCCTGCCCCTCCTAGGGCAGGGAGGGGGAGCTGAAGCTGCTCAGAAACCTGATGACATTGTGGAGGAGTTTCCACACTGTGGAGAATTGGAAAAGCACTTATTAGAGGTGCTGTGACTGCTCCCCAGGCTTGCTGCTCTTTTGGTAAACCTGGAAAATCTGAACTGCTTTTCCATCACCAAGGCTGAGGAGAGAGGGGAAAAGAGAGTAAGAGAGGGGAATTAAAAGAAAAAAAAAATAGAAGAAGAGAAATGCAAAGAAGAGACAGAGAGGCTGTAAGGGAGTGGGCCAGGGTGCTGGCCAGCCAGCTGGCAGCCAGCAGAGCATGTCCACAGCCCAGACTGAAAAACAAAGGGGCTCGAGCCACGTTCCAGTGGAAAATCAGCAGGGACAGTCCAGATCTGCCAGGGGATGGATGTCTCCTCCTGGTGATAAATCACAAAAGGCAGCAAAGCCTCCTCTGCAGGAGCCTCCAAGGGAGAGAGGAGATGAAGCAGTGCAGGAGGATGATGAGTGATGGGGACCCCCACACACCTCAGCTCATCTGGCCTGAGAAACTAATTCCCAATCCTTCTCTTCCCTCCACTCTCCTGCATTTTCAGTTGTGTGATGGGAGGGAGATATTTCCCCACTCTTTCTCTCAGCTCCTTGGGTTTGTTTGCTTAAAGCTGCACAGGCCCTGCACAGCACTGAGCTCCATCTCCACACCTTTGGCATGGTGAGCCCCAGGGACAGCACTGACAGAGACTGTGACTCCTGTTACACANGTCCCTTCCAACCTTACCATTCTCTGATGCTATGATCCACCCCTGCCTGCTGCCTGTGCTGGCTGTGCACTGCAGCCATGCCTATCTGCCCCTCTGTGTGCAGGGGCAGGTGGGAACTCAGTGGTGATGCTAACACACTTCTGCACATACCAGAGAGGGAAGCAAAATTACACAGGAAGAAGCCCTAAGAAGAAAAGTTCCAAGCAGCTCTGTTGTACACATTTTCCAAACCCTTGTGTCCTCCAAAACAGGGCTGAGCCCTTCAGTTCTGTGCTGTTAGCCATGCATCTGCTACACTCCTTCAGGCATTTCATTCTAAAAGTACTGAGAGAAAAGGAGCAACTAAGATTTCTAGAGTTACCCTCTGAGATCTGAGGACTCTGCCTTTACAAGCCATTTCAGCAGGGTTATTCAGCAGCTCAAAAAAAAGTCTAATTCCCAATCAAGCTGTGGATTTCTCAGTCAGCCACATTTTGACAGCTGGTGGTTTCACTGGTGTTAGGTGATCCCAGGTTTTTCTTGCCCTCCCTGCATTTGCAGGGCACCACAGTGCAGGCAGAGTGCTGCCTGTGCAGTAACAACATTATTTCTAGAACCTGCAGAGCCTGAGATTTTCCTGCTGCTTCAGCCTGACCAGAGAGCACATTAATCAGCTTAAAAATCTGCCTCAATATGCCTGTGTTAGAGACATGTCTTGCTGTAATTAGTAGTGTTTATTTGTACATACAGATACTTGATTAACTAATATTAGATTAATATTCTAATTTCTGTAGTCTGATTTGGCAAGTCATAGATTTAGATTCATAGAATGGTTTGGGTTGGAATCATAGAATCAGGCAGGGTTGGAAGGGACCACAAGGATCAGCCAGTTCCAACTCCCCTGCCATGCCCAGGGACACCTCACACTAGATCAGGTTGGCCACAGCCTCAGCCAGCCTGGCCTTAAACACCTCCAGGGATGAGGCTTCCACCACCTCCCTGGGCAATCCCTGCCAGGCTCTCACCACTCTCATGCTGAACAACTTCTTCCTAACATCCAGTCTCTATCTCCCCACCTCCAGCTTTGCTCCATTCCCCCTAGTCCTGTCACTCCCTGATAGCCTAAAAAGTCCCTCCCCAGCTTTTTTTGTAGCCCCCTTCAGACACTGGAAAGCCACAAGAAGGTCACCTGGGAGCCTCCTCTTCTCCAGACTGAACAGCCCCAACTCTTTCAGTCTCTCCTCACAGCAGAGCAGCTCCAGCCCTCTGAGCATCCTCGTGGCCCTTCTCTGGACACACTCCAGCATCTCCACATCCCTCTTGTCCCAGGAGCTCCAGAACTGGATGCAGTACCCCAGGTGGGGTCTCACCAGAGCAGAGTAGAGATCATCTAGTTCCAAGCTAAGTGAGCACACATTATTTTGCAGCCCAAGTGCAAATATTCTTGCCTGGAGTGTAAAAATATCATACCAAGAGGCAAGGGATTTGGGGACACAGCTAGGAAAGAAGCAGCTATTCACTCTTCATGACTGCTCTGAAGACAGCACTTGAAAGTAAAAATAAAACTAAAAAAGCACTCATTTCACTGCAATGGGAGCTAAAACTTTGACCTAGAATAAATCCCTGGGGGCAGGCACTCAAATGATCCCTTCATAGGAGGGATTGGGTCTCAATTTCACATCTGCCCCTCAGTGTGATTCGATCCCTGGTATACTTTCAAGGCTCTCAGATAAACTGAGGGAGACTCATGTGAGGTTCACAAGAGCAATGCAAGCAGTGTCCTCTCTATGAACAGTCCAAGCAAAGCCACTGTTCAGTGCCCTGACAAATGACTCCATTTGTTTTGAACATGCACAATTGAATGAAAGGAAATGCTTTATTTCTTATCTTGGACACCAACACTTGTTTGAAACTTGCCCAGACAAGATTTTCTGTCCCAGTGGAAGAGCCAGAGAGCACCAGCCAGCATGCAGGGCTGGGAGTTTGGCATGGCTGGTGGGCAGGGTGTGGGAAAGATGGCTCTGAACAGCCTTCCTGCTTCCTGAAGCCTGGAAACCATGGGGGGAAAAACATGTTTAAAAAATAAATCAAGCCACTGATGTGGATCTGTGTTCAGTTTTGGGCTCCCCAGCTGAAGAGGGACAGGGATCTGCTGGAGAGATTCCATCAGAGGATGAGGGGACTGGAGCACTGGCTGGTGAGGAGAGGCTGAAGGACCTGGGGCTGCTCAGTCTGGAGAAGAGAAGACCGAGAGGGGATCTAATAAATGTCTATAAATCTCTTTAGGATGGGGGTCAGGCTCTGCTCACTTGCTGCCTGGGATAGGACAAGGAGCAATGGATGGAAACTGCAGCACAGGAGGTCCAGCTCAACATAAGAGGGAACTTCTTGACTGGAAGGGTCCCAGAGCACTGCCACAGGCTGCCCAGAGAGGTTGTGGAGCCTCCTTCTCTGAAGGCTTTCAAAGCCTGTCTGGATGTGTTGCTGTGTGCCCTGAGTTAGATTGTCTGGTCCTGCTCTGGCAGGGGGGTTGGACTGGATGTGCTCTTTGGGACCATTCCAACCCCTGACACCTGTGAGCCTGCAATCCTGTGATATAAACACGGATTTGGGAGTTTACATTTCTGACTTTTGTTTTTCTTTCCCCAGTTAGAAACCATGCTTGTGTGCCCCATCACACCTTTCAAGTTTATTTAAAAAAAGAGAGACCCAAATCTGAAACCCTGAAGTATTTGAGATGTGTGGTTATAGAAGGTGTCACAGCACACAGCTCACTGCAAGCCACGTGCTGCAGCCATGTGCTAACAGTGACTCATGGCAGGTTCACCACACACCTTCCTTAGCTCATGCATTTCCCTGTTGAGACAAGGATGGCCAAAACAAGAAGGAAAAAGAGGGTAAGAGAAGGTGAGGAGAAGCATGGGGCTGCTCACCCAGAGCCACACGGGCTCGCTGCTCACCTGGAGACTCCCGCGTCCGCTTGCGCTCCAGCAGGGCAGAATCAGGACATGGCTCCAGGGAACACCAACTCTCACGGTTTATCTGCAAAACACACCACAGCAAATCACACAAAGGCCTCCCTTGGGCCTGCCAGCCCCTCCTACCCTGTCATTCTGCACTGACCAGCTGAGAGCAGCTCTGAAGAAAGAGACTTGGAGGTGTTGATTAGTGAGCAGCTCCCCAACAGCCAGCAGCGCTCTCATGCAGCCCTGCAGGCAGCTGTGTGCTGGGCTGCAGCCAGAGGAGTGTGGGCAGCAGGGCAAGAGAGGGGATTCTGCCCCTTGGCTCTGCTCTGCTGAGACCTCACCTCCAATACTGCCCCTTCTTCTGGTGTCCCCAGCAGAAGGAGGACACAGAACTGCTGGAGTGAGTCCAGAGGTGAACTACAAAGATGATCCGAGGGCTGGAGCAGCTCTGCTATGAGGACAGCCTGAGGGAGCTGGGGGTGTGCAGCCTGGAGAGGAGAAGACTCTGGGGCAACCTTATTGCTGCCTGCCAATAGCTGAAGGCATCATGCAGGAAGGCTGCAGAGGGACTTTTCATAAGGGTGTCTAGAGACAGGCTAAGGGGGAATGGTTTGAAGCTGAGGGAGAGCAGGGTTCTTCAATATGAGAGTGCTGAGACTCTGGAAGAATGGGAGGCTGTGGATGCCTCCCTGGGAGTCTTCAAGACCAGGCTGGATGAGGCCTTGAGCAGCCAAGTCTAGTTGAGAGGCATCCCTATCCATGGTGGGGAGGCTGGAGTAGATGATCTTTAGGATCCTTTCCAACCTAAGCCATTCTATGGCTTTATGATCTATAGTTATGGCTTCATTTTGTGCCAATATTAAAAACATCAGAAGCAACTCACATTTTTTTTTTTTTTTGTTAGCATTACTAAACAAATTGCTAAAATAAGCAAAAAGAAACTCTACAGCTCAGTGGAAAGTATGACTCTGAGGTGGCTCCTACTCAAGGCAGGATTTCAGAGGGCAGATGAGCCAGCGTTTAAGCTACTAGCTGAGGAAACCTGGCTTCAATTCTTACTTCCATTTGTAGCAGCAATGCAGGCAAGACACTCCTCTGCTTCACACCTTTGGTTCACACTCTACAGCACAGCAATTCCCTAGCACCCATATTGCTGTACAGATAATTAACACAGAGAGAGCAGTGGTCTGACAGCATGGAAACTAGGGCTAGGGAAGTGCCCAGGTCATGGTCAGAATGACTTTGTATTTGCACTACCTTAAGTGATGATGATGTTAGAAACTCCCACTTTGACACCAAGGCACACCACCTGGCTTATTTCAGCATCAGCCCTTATCAACTCACCCTCTCCCTCATCTTTTCCCTGACTCCCAGTCATTCAGCAAGGATGACTGATCTGTTCTCAGCCTTCTCCTGGGCTGCATCAAGACAAGCATGGCCAGCAGGGCAAGGGAGGTGATTCTCCCCCTTTACTCTGCTCTTGTCAGACCCCATCTGGAGTCCTGTGTGCAGTTCTGGAGCCCCCAGCACAGCAAGGACATGNTCCAACCTTACCATTCTATGATTCTCCTCTGCCTGTCACTTGGGCCAAGCTGTCCAGCACTTTGAAGTCTGTTGCAGTCTACAACCCTTGGCTCATCCAGTGTACACTACCCATCGCTTTTGCCCACGGTTAGTAGGTGCTGGAAGCCCCTTAGCTCTCTCTGCCATTTCTCCTTGCTGAACACCTCTGTCAAATGCAAGCAAATCTCACTTGGATGATCTCATGTCACAACATCCAGAGATTTTTTTCCCCTCCTGATTTGCCTCCACACAGAGAATCCTGCACATTACGTTGGAGCTAAAAGCAAGCTACTGAAAAGTAGCTTGGAGTTTATCTAACAACTCTTTATCCAAACCACTCTCTGGTTTTCCTCTTCTCTCCTGAAATATATTTTTCTTCTCCCTCTGTCAAATTGAGATTGTTTACTGTTTACTTTTTGCCTCTGACCCATCTTGAAATCTCTTCCATGACCTTGCTCCATTTTTGCAGTCCCCTAAGTCTCATTCCCTCAACGTGCTCCTTTCTCCCCTGTTATGAAATGCACTGTTTTTTCCCTTTTTTTTTTTCATTACTCTCCTACCCTTGACCTGACTTGCTGCTTTGACTAATGACCCATGTCCTCCTTCTGTTTCTCACTGAGATCATGGAACTTATTTGCAGATGTTGGCTGGTGCTCCTTGCCCTTCACCAGAGGGGCTCCTGCCAGCACCTCCACTCACCTCCTGCTCACCACACCACAGACTCAGCGCTCAGCTCCCTCAGACCTGTCAGCTGCTTTCTACAATACATTTTTCTTCCTTTGGTTTTGTTCTCCTCCATACTTCTGCGATGACAAAATGGGGTTGGAAGGGCCTTTGACAGGTCAGCTAGTTCCTTTCTGCTGCTCCAAGTCAGGCTCAACTATCATCTGAGAGACCTTAATCCTATGTACCCTTAAAATCCTCCAGCAGTGAGGATGCTGTGACCTTCTCCAGACAGCAGCTCTTGCTGGAGGAGACAAGGAAGGAGGCTTCAGGCTCTACCAGAGCCAGGTCTTAGGGTAACTTCAGTGCATGTCCCACCTGGACACCCCTCCCTATCTCCCTGCAATTTCACAGGCTGTCTTTCTTAGATCTGATGCACACTTCCTGCCTCTGCTCATCCATATCCATCACACACCTGTTCACCTATGATCCTGCACAGATCCAAGAACCTCCCTTCCTTGCACATCTGCTCAACACACTTGTGTGCACACCATCTGCCTTTTACAAGTATACACATTAAATGAGAGGGGGAGAGGAAAGGAGAAGCAGTCTGAAGCTTAAGAAAGGCTTCTGAATGCAAGTACTCAGAACAAGGATTGTTTTTCTTGTTTGTTTCCCAGAGTGACACAAAAATGTTGAATTCTAAATGCATAGGCAAGGGGATGGGGGTTCAGCTTTCAAGAGAGGAAAGCTAGCCTCTGTTCTCAGTGAGGCTGAGGGGTATCTGACCTTCACTGCAGAGCACACACATGCTATCTAGTCTTCAAGGAGCTGCTAAGTCAATAGATACCACATTATGGCTGTAAAGTCAATAAATATCATGTCAGTATTATTTTCTCTCCAGACACAGCAGAGTTGTTTTTTTTCTTTTGCAGCACACCATCTTACATTTTATTCAAGGCAAATCTAGAGGTTGAACCTAGGCACACATAGGGGGACAAATGCAAATGTGCTCAAGTCCACACGACACATTTCAGATATGGAATCAAATTCTGCCTCCTTCTGACTGGCCTGCAGCTAACTCCTTCCTCACTGTACTGAGTTTGACTCTCCTCTCACTTAAAGCAATGTGTGTCCATCAAATTGAAGAGAACTACCCTTGAGAGAGGGGATTCTGCCCCTTGATGTTACGTATCAGGTGCCCCACACTGAGTATAACAGAATGTTACACATTGATGGCTGTATTGATTGCTGCACTGATTGCTGAGAAGCTCCCCAGGAGTCAGCAGTGCTCTCATGCAGCACAGAAGGCAAATGGTGTGCTGGGCTGCATCTGGAGGAGTGTGGGCAGCAGGGCAAGAGAGGGGATTCTGCCCATTGGTTCTGCTCTGCTGAGACCTCGCCTCCAATACTGCCTCCAGTTCTGGTGTCACAGAACTGACACAGAGCTGCTGGAGTGAGTCCAGAGGAGGCCACAAAGATGCTCCAAGGGCTGGAGCAGCTCTGCTGCGAGGACAGGCTAAGGCAGCTGGGGCTGCGCAGCCTGGAGAAGAGAAGACTCCAGGGAGACCTTAGAGCTGCCTGCCAATAGCTGAAGGGATCCTGGAGGAAGGCTGCAGAGGGACTTTTCATAAGGGTGTCTAGAGACTACACAAGAGGGAATGGTTTGAAGCTGAGGGAGAGGAGCTTAGGAAGAAGTTATTCAGCAGGAGGGTGGTGAGATGCTGGAATAGGTTGCCCAGGGAGGTTGCAGCTGCCTCTTCCCTGGGGGGGTTCAAAGCCAGGCCTTGAGCAGCTGAGTCTAGCGGAGAGGTGTCCCTGCCCACGACAGATGATCTCTGGGGCCATTGCATGACTCTAGCATACTCCTGGCTGACAGCAGCATTTACTACTGGACATCACTGCTGACCCATCCTGTTCAGTAACTATCGTAAGCAAGTAAAACGCGAGGAGGTCGAAGCCTATGGGTCGCTGGCCAACAGGAGCAGCTCCAGGAGGCTGAATGAGCAGTATATTTTTTTTCCTTTAATAGAATCAATTGAGTCACTCACTGAAAATGCATTATAGACATTGGCACGTTTTCAAAAGAGATTTGAGCATTTTTCCCATTACCCAGCCAGTTCTCTCCTCTGTCCTGTGACTCTGCCAAGTATTGAAACCGTCTGGGTTTTTTTCCTAAAAAAAAAAAAAACCCCAAACCCAACAACCTAATGAGAGAACAACACTGAAGTTGAAGGGCCTGCTTCAGATATTCCTTATTAGCTAAAAAAAAAAACAAAAAAACCCCAAACCCAAAAACCTAATGAGAGAACAACACTGAAGTTGAAGGTGCTGCTTCAGATATTCCTTATTAGCTAAAAAAAAAAACAAACCCAAAAAAAAAAGCATTAGGAATGAAGTATTTATCTCAGAAGTCCTAATGCAGGAACAATGACAACCATCACGATCAAAATCCAAAGAAAACCACTACTATATACAAGCATTCCCCATGCCAAAACGAGCCCAGACAGGATTTGAGGGAGGTTTACTGCTTGCTCTCAGGAAACTGGGTGGTCCACCAGACACTCAAAACACAAACTTCACTATGCACAGCCCAAGGCCCAGCACTGCCACTCCTCAATGACTGAATTCTGGTCCTCTTTACGCAGGACTGGGAGACTGCAGTAAAGGCTGGAGAGAAAAGGCCATTAAAAAGCACCTTCACATAAGGGGTTGGGGAATGAAGAAATTTGTCATGAGCTTGTCTTGGGATTCTGAGAACATCTGTGCATTATAGGTAGCAAAAATGTCCCTCCCTGTGGGGAGCTTATCAATGTCTATAAATACCTGAGGGGTAGGTGTCAAGATGCAGGTGCCAGGCTCTTTTTGGTAGTGCCCTGCAATAGGACAATGCACAGTGGGTACAAGATGGCACACAGGAGGTTCCACTTCAACATGAGGAGACACTTCTTTACTGTCAGGGTGACAGAGCACTGGACCAGGCTGCCCAGAAAGCTTGTGGAGTCTCCTTCTCTGGAGACTTTCAAAGCCAGCCTGGATGCATTCCTGTGTGACCTGCTCCAGGTGATGCTGCTTTGGCAGAGGGGTTGGAGTTGATCTCTGAAGGTCCCTTCCAACCCCTGACATTCTGTGTTTCCTTTCTTCCTTTAGCCTCCCTATGCTAAGAGAAGCCCAATGACAGCATCACAGGCTGGTGGTCCCTGAAGATGTTAAAAGCCTCATGCACTGCCTTGCCTGCAGTGATCACAGCCCTTTGACGCTGGGCACCCCAAGTCTTTGAGGTGTGAGCAGAGGATGCAGCAGAGTTCAGATGGCAGAAGAGATACAAAACAGCCTCTGGGAATGGAATTTCAATAGCCAGCCTTTGAAAACATGCCAGGAGAGAGCCAGCTATTTCCATACAGAAGCCTGAATGTGTGCAGCTCAGACACAGCATGAATCATGGGAGCACATCCTCAGGCACCAAAAACCCAATCCCAAAGGATTTTCTGTTTGCCTGTGAAACACCAGCAAACTAAATCTTCAAAGAGGGCCTTAGGACACCAGCTGGAGCTGCAAGCAGCAGACTTTGATGGCTCTTTCTGGACACACAGGCCATGTATTTCCTGACTTACAGACATCTTCCTTCAGACACTGAACTTGAAACCTGATGGGACTTGATGGACAAACCTCTTTGCATAAGGACAGGATGGCACTGGACAATCTGTGAGACAAATGGGATTGGGATGACCTCCATCACATGGTAATGATGAGTGACTTCAGCCTCTGTTCCCCAGGTCTTCCTTCCTCTCCCCCTGCATGGCACTCTTGGCTAAGGAGTTCTGTAACCTCCTCCAGCACTCATGGTCCTGTGTGGCACCTGCCCACAAAACCCAGAACCAGGACCATCCTTCTCAGTGATGTCCAGTGACAGGACAAGGAACAACAGGCACAAGCTGGAACACAGCAGGTTCCACCTCAACACAAGGAGACATTTCTGCATGGTGAGGGTGCAGGAGCACTGGAGCAGGCTGCCCAGAGAGGTTGTGGAGTCTCCTCTGGAGCCTTTCAAAGCTAATCTGGATGCTTTCCTTATGTAACTTGCCTTAGGTGAAAGTGCTCTGGCAGGGGGGCTGAACTCAATGACCTTTTAAGAACCTTTCCAACCCCCAACATTCTGTGATTCTCAGAAGACACTTCCAAAATGTCTACTTTTGGCAGAGCAGCATGGTAGAAGGCTTGGAAGGAACTCTTGCCTCATCAGGGACCAGTCACTGCCTGGCTCCCATGTCCCTTTCCCACCTTTCCACCATGGAAAAAGTCCTTTTCCCCCCTCTGTTTTCATTTTAATGCTTCTCACCTTCCATTTGACAATAAAGAAAACAGGCTGACCCCTCAGGAAATCTGCTGGTTTAAAAGTTTGCACTTGTCAGCCTCACTGGTAGGGAAATAAATCAACAACTCCAGAGCAGGAGGAACCAGATGATTTTAACTTTCATTTCCTAGCGAATCTCTAGGGATTCATCTACCCTCCAGATTGCTTTAACTTTGCCCTGAATTTACAAGTTTCCATTTCTCTCCTTTTTCTTTCCCCAGCTTCCAGACAAAGTTCTACACTGCAGTTAAAACCAGATACCACTGTGCATAGGAAAAATATTTAGCAGAGTAATTCTAGCTTGCTTGGTGTGCTGTTAAATACTGAGCGAGAGCTGACAGCACTTCAACTCAATTAGAACCATCAGGAATGATAATAAAATTTATTTATTGTATTTTATTTTAATTAAAATCTTCATTTTGCCCTAGGAACTACCTGCTCCTGAAATTTTCCTGCAGGATAGCTTTCACTGAAGACGTTTGCACACACAACTGGAATGAAATCTTTATCCTGAGCAACTTTTCACTTTACAGTTCCATTTATGATGGAATTGTCCTGCTGCCTACCTCAGGTAACCAGAAACTAAAGCCACAATTGATGCACTCCCTTTTAAGATCCTCCAGACCTCTTTTAGAAGGAGCATGAGGGATGGGGCACACTGGGAAGGAATTTCCACTGTCTTCCTTCAACAGCCACTGATGCAAAAACCCCTCCAAGGACACAAAGCTAACGTTAGGGGTAAAAACCACTGCCTTGGCAATCATCTTGCCAGATCATATTTAAGAGCAGAGATATCAAGTTGCAGATTATTATTTTGTTTCTATTTAAATTGCTTTGCAACCTTTTTAATGTATTTCCTAAACTTCAGGAGAAGCTTTTCCCATGCAGGTGAGGAAGGCAAAATCCACTAACCCTACCCCAAACCCAGGAGTGGTTGTCAAAAGGGCCAAAGTGACAACACCTGCAATGATTTCTACAGAGATTTATCTTCTTGCACTTTGAATATTCCACCACGAGGCCTTCATCTTTACAGAACTACACCAGGACAACACTTTTCCAAGCAGGTCTGAAGTGGCCTTATTGACAGTCAACAAGTGAGCTACAGGGAGCTACACTAAAGGATTCCACCAGAAGAGGCTCCTACAGCCACAGGACATTTCTAAGGACTGAATAAATTAGCACTTTGTGGTGAAAGAGCAACACTGAATTCCTAGAGTGCATTTTTCTCCCTGGCAATGTCCCAGCTGGGGAAGGGAAGCTGTGCCCCAAGAACATTTTCCAGCCCTTGAAATGGGGATGCCCTCCACAAGCAGAATTAACAACAAACTTTAATTAAGCTTTAAAAATAACAGGGATGGGTTTGCATAAAAAGCATCTCCTGACCAGAATGAGAGGAAAATTCCCACAAGCATGGATGTGTTTGTGAACACATCTGTTTCATTTCAGTTATCCTTCCAGTTCTAATTCTACAAGAGGCACAAACAGAAAAAAGGCACAATCAGAAATAGTCCCTTCAATAACCCAACCAATGCAGACAGATGCAGAAGTTCAGAGCCACTTTAGGGCAGGTTTGCTGAGACACTGCATACCCATCCTCTGAGGACACTCAGAAGGATGAGTGGAAGGATGAAGGTTCTCAGAAGGAGAACTCCACAGAAGGAATGAACATGCCTGTGTCAAACAACCAAGAACATCAAAGCCCTCCCCACAAAACTTTAGGTATGATAAAATACAAGGCAAGAAACCTTCATCTAGGGCCTTTCTACACACACTGGGTTAGGATGCTGCAAATTGCACTTTGCCTTAGATCAGCAGGGTTCATTCCAGAGTATCCTCCCCTGCACTGGGGCAGAGCTACCAGAAGAGTCCTCCAGCAGGGTGGGCCAGAATAACTCAATGAGAAAGCTGCCCCTGTAATGCCCAAATGCCTGCCTACATTATTTGCATAACTAACACTGAGTTGGTTTGAATTTCATGAATAATTTTCTGATTTTGAACTAGAAGCTGAATGGGATCTGCTCATCTGAAGAGAAGCTAAATCAAACCTTGTTTGTTATGAAAAAGCTTACATCTAATTGCAGAATGGCTTAGGTTGGGAGGGACCTCAGGGCTCATCTACTCCAACATCCCCACCACGGGCAGGGACTCAGCTGCTCAAGGCCTCATCCAACCTGGCCTTAGAACACCCCCAGGGCGGAGGCATCCACAACATCCCTGAGCAGCCTATTCTGGAGTCTCACCACCCTCCTACTGAACAACTTCTTCCTCAGCTCCAGTTTAACCCTGCTCTGCCTCAAACCATTCCCCCTTGTCCTGTTTCTAGACACCCTCGGCGAAAGTCTCTCTGTAGCCTTCCTGCAGGATCCCTTCAGGCACTGGCAGGCAGCAGTATGGTTCCCCTGGACTCTTCTCTTCTCCAAGCTGCACACCCCCAGCTCCCTCAGCCTGTGCTCACAGCAGAGCTGCTCCAGCCCTTGGATCATCTTTGTGGCTTCCTTTGTACTCACTCCAACAGCTCTGTGTCCTTCTTTTTCTGGGAACACCAAAAGTGGACACAGGATTTGAGATGAGGTCTCAGCAGAATAAAGGGGCAGAATCCTCTCTGCTAGCCACACCGCTCTTGCTGCAGCCTGGGACACGATCTTCTGCCTGCACTTGAGTCTGAGCATTCACATACCAAGGTGCAATGAGATACAAGCAGTGAGCCTATAAAACATTTCCAGTTGTGACTGCTCAGCCTCCCATTCCCACAGTGAGCCCATTCCTGGTTTTGCAGCTCTGCAAAGCAGAGTCTGTTCACCCAGACACGAAGGCTTGTCTAACTGTACATGCATTTGCAAGGTGCCAGCCAGTGTGGTTTCTGTCTTCTGTCCCTAGATAGTTATATTTGTGGTAGCAGGCTCAACATAAAAATGAGACAGGGCTGCCAACTCACACATGGGCACACTGACACTTCCCATTTTGGGTTGTGGAGTAACATAGCACAGACTGCTTTACCCAGAGAGTAGCTGCTCAGAGCTGAGAGAATTGTTCTGACAAGCAGACACCCTAAACGTCTCACATCATCTCCCTCACCCCCAATCCCAGCAGGAAAGATGATGGCAATTTTTTATGCTATTTCTCCATCATCCAGGCTTCCCTGCAGAGTGGCAAACCAGTATGGGTCAGTAGCCAAGTCCATCACATTTGTATTGCTGCAGCAGCAAGAGCCACAGTAAAGATGAAGTCCTACTTCCAACAGAGGCTAGGACACTGATTTACTCCTTGCCTCTTGATTTTTCATATGTGAGGAGAAGGCAGGCTCAGGGCAGACCTCATTGCTGTTGACAGCTACCTGAAAGGAGGTTGTAGCCAGGTGGGGTTGGGCTCTTCTCCCAGGCAACCAGCAACAGAAGGAGGGGACACAATCTCAAGTTGTGCCAGGGGAGGTCTAGGCTGGATGTTAGGAGGAAGTTGTTGCCAGAGAGAGTGATTGGCATTGGAATGGGCTGCCCAGGGAGGTGGTGGAGTTGCTGTCCTTGGAGGTGTTGGAGCAAAGCCTGGATGGGGCACTTAGTGCCATGGTCTGGTTGCTTGGCTAGGGCTGGGTGCTAGGTTGGGCTGGGTGAGCTTGGAGGTCTCTTCCAGGCTGGTTGATTCTATCATTCTATGAAAAACCAATGTCAGAGCTAAAAATCACTGTGTGCATCAAACACTAATAAAGGTGCTGAGGGTTTGGTTTTTTTTTTCTTTGTAATTTCACAAGCCACTGTTTCAGACTGAACCAAGAGATGGAAAAATCAAGCCCCACCATACTGTCCCCTGAGAAGACATGTGCACTGCAAAAGAACTGGTTGGAACCACAGCTCTTGTGTGACACTATCTAAGAATAGCTGCAATCAATGCAAATTTAATCCCATCTACAAACATTTAGCAACCAAACTGACATAAGATCTCCTTTGTTCACAGCTTTCTCCAGCTGTCCTTCTCCAGCAGCTGCTTTTCTGTCCTGGAGTTCCTTGTCTTTAAATGAAGCAAAGAACATATTCACCTACCCCTCAAAGAAAAGATGGTTTGTCTGAGGTCAATCTGTTGGCCAGCCTGAAAGCTAGTGGTGCTCTGTAGGTTATCTTCTTAAAATCTCATTCAGGCTCAAATCCAGGCTGGGTACAGAGGGGGTTGAAAGCAGCTTTGAAGACAGAGACTTGGATGCATTGACTGATGAGAAGCTCACCAGGAGCTTCCCTCATGCAGCCCAGAAGGCAAATTGTGCACTGGACTGCATCAAGAGGAGTGTGGCCAGCAGGGCTAGACAGGGGATTCTGCCCCTTGACTCAGCTCTAATGCTGCATCCAGTTCTGGTGTCCCCAGCACAAGAAGGACACAGAACTGCTGGAGAGAGCCCAGTGGAGGCCACAAAGATGATCCAAGGGCTGAAGCATCTCTCTTGTGATGAGGTGAGGGAGCTGGGGGTGTGCAGCCCGGAGAAGAGAAGACTCTGGAGGGGAAATCTTAGAGCTGCCTTTCAATAGCTGAAGGGATCCTACAGGAAGGCTGCAGAGGGACTTTTTGTGAGGGTGTCTAGAGACAGGACAAGGAGGAATGGTTTGAGGGAGAGCAGGGTTAAACTGGAGGATCTTAGGAAAACGTTCTTCAGTATGAGGGTGGTGAGAATCTGGAATAGGCTGCCCAAGGAGGTTGTGGAAGTCTCCTTCCTGGGGGTGTTCCAAGGCCAGGGTGAAGGAGGCTTTGAGCAGCTGAGCCTAGTTGAGAGGTGTCCCTGCCCATGGTGGGAATGTTGGAGTAGATGATCTCTGAGGTCCCTTCCAATCTGAGCCACTCTGTGATTCTCTGATGATCTAACACCCTTACAGCTGTTTGGCTTTGCTTTTATCATAAGGATATTTACCTCCTTTTCAATACATGACCCTGAAGAATCTCTGTCCTGTTGACTGACCAAAATGCGACGACCCAGACAAGGTATAGTTTAATTTAAGGATTTTAATTAAAACCAAACTCAACAAAAAAATGCCACCTCCCAACTCCCTCCTTACGAGTCTGACCCAGCTCCCATTAACGTCAAGAGATGATCTCCTACTGACGCACTCTAGAGCTGGCTCAGACCCCTAGATCATCAAAACTTAATTTCATATTCTGGTTATGTTATAGAAACCAGCTAAAGCACGAAGGAAGGCTCCAGAATCGAGCTAGAGCTGATGGCAACTACAGCTGTCACTAGCAGGCTCCTCTCTGAAACATCTGCAGCCTGTTCAGCCTGCGTTGGGAGCAGCCCTGCGTGCACACACGCACACATACATGGACACTGAGTCACTTGCAGGAACAGACAGTAAAAACCCACACTTCTGAAACTCAATTAGGAAAATACTAGTGGGGAACTAACCAGAGCCATATTTCGCTATAAAATCCAAGCTTTGTTGAACAAAAAACCCAACTAATTTAAGGAACTGATGACATCAGAAATACTGAAGTCAGATAATTATAGTGAATTACATTTCAATGTAGGCATTCAGATACTCTTCATGAAGTAAAAAGATTTTTGTGTGTTTCCTTGTAGCAGCTGAAGTTATCAGGGCTACCCAGGTCTTCTTCCAACAATTATTAAGCCTTCATTTCACACTGTGTGTGCAGAATTAAGCCTACACTTCCTTATGACTCACTCGTAGAGATTGAGCACCATGGGATTTGATCCCCACCTAGCATCATTAACATAAGACCCCCAAAAAAACTTAACAGAACTGAGTTAGCAAAGCAAACAAGTTATTTGTGTCACCAAAATCCAAGGCTCGTATCGAATTAAAGGAAAATAATTTCTAAACAAAGCAGGCTAACAACTGCCAGGTCTATTTTAGTGCAGATAAAGCAGAAGAAGAATCTGAAAATGTTTTTTCTGTGCATTCTCATCTTGTCTCGCACAAGGGCACGAAGCACAAACCCTAAAAAAGGAAGCCACTCAGTCGTGCAGAAACCCAATGCCTCGGCTGTGGAAAGAGAGAAAAAGGGAGAGGGAAAGGAAAAGCTCTTCCAGGAGTTGAGCTCTCTAAGTTGGGCTGTGTTTCGCAGTCCCTCTGGCCACTCTCCTATTTCCATCCACTTTGCCAGGAAGGCGCTGAAGCTCCAGCAAGCCGTTAGGGAGACAGGACATTCCCAGACTGCCATTGTGCCATTTGGTGGAGCGCTTGCTAATTTTAGATTAGAGGAGGAACACGTTGGGACAATTAGCCAAGAGCCACTCCTGGCGCTAGCTCCAGCCCATCTTCAGGCAAAACTCACACCCAAACAGTACGGCTGACAGCAACACCCTTCAAACAACAAATGACAAAGTAGTAGCAGAGGAGGACCCAGGGTGCCTCCCTTGGCAGAAAGCACTTTTCGGGTTGCACAGACACTGCAACCCCAGCAGCAGCCACTGAAAATGAAAACCCCTTTGCTGAATGGCACCTTACACAGAAAACCACCTGCCAGGGTGAAGGTTTCAAAACAGGAGGGGACTGTTTAATGGCAGAAGACAGGCAAGGTGCCCAGAGAGCTGTCTGGAAGAGTACTTGACTGCATGCACAATAATAACAGGCATGGAAAGGTTTGGTAGCACTCAAAGCCATCTCCATGCTGATGGGTGAGAGCTCTTCCACCTGTTGCCCCCCCGGCATCCAGCTTGGGGGACAAGTACAGCAGGGAACAGACAGATCCACGAGCGACGGGGAAAGGGACCAGTAGGCAAAGCATAGACAAGCATCCTACCTTTAACAACACAACATCTACAGTCCTGTCCACCTTGGAGATGTCGCACAGGCTGTATCGCCTCTTGTGGCGCTCGTACATTTTGTCCAAGCAGGCAGGAGCGGAGGAGCAGAGCCCACCATGAACCCCGGGGCTGAGTGCGGCCAGGCACGCTCCAGACCTCTCACATACGCGCTCAGAGGAGTCCCAGCGCAGCACAGCAGCCTCCGAGCCTCTTAACAGGAAAAAGAAAATCCCAGAGCTGCGACCGCCTGATAAAGTCTTCTCAGGGCAGATTTGCTTATGCAGGCAACGCAGGAACTTAGAGCAAACAGCAGAGATTTGCAGAGAGCTTTATACATATAGGATTATGTATTCTTTTTTTTTGCTAAGAATGGTATCAGCCTTCCTGTTAGAGTAATAATTAAAAAAAAAAAAAAAAAGATAAAACGTTTTCCAGACAACTTTTGATATCCAAAAAAGCACCAGAACAAAAATCCTGCCTGGAGAAAGAACAAAAGCCAGATGTGTGCAGCAGGAACCCTGACTCTCCGAGAGGGAAGGCAGAAGGTAGGCTCAGCCACAGCAGGGCTAATTCATGGGGAAAAAAAAAGAAAAAAAAAAAGAAAAAGGGACAAAAAACCCCAAAACAATCAAAACCAACCCAGTCGATCACGGTATCCAAGGCAAACACTGACACCAGTGGGTTTGTGCTTTCCCCTCCTCGTGCACTCAGAGAAGCAATTCACAAAGGTGCTTTCCTCCTTTCCAGTCAGCTCACTCTTCGCCAGGCAGCAGGGCTTGGTTTTTTTTTGCCTTAAGTTTAAATTTCTAATGACAGTGCAGGGCAAAAGGAAAGAAAAATAATCAAATCAAGCCACTCCCCTGCTGATTTGGGCTGGGACGTCACTGCTTGCCTTTTTAGTCTTGCACCAGTGTGCTCCCAGCTTTCAAAATTTGTGTGCAGTTGTGGGAGCATGATTCATCTTTTCAGAGAGAGGGGGGGGGAAAAGAAGGCGGGGTGGGGAAACAGCAGCTTTTCTTCACCAGCCTCTTCCACCTCTGGCTGAAGGCACTTGGTTGCTTGCTGGGTCCAAAAAGAGCCCCAGAAGCAGAGGGATGTGTTTACAGAGAGGCAGAAAGACTCTTCCCTCTCCCCCAGGCCAGATGAATGAAAGACAGTTTTAGGTTGAGCACTTCCCCAAAAGAGGAATGGAAACTCAGGATTTAATCAGGGCACACGAGGAACAAAAACACACCATAAAAAAGGGAAATCAGTAGTTTATGTTTTCTTGTTGTTCCCAACAGAGTAAAAGATTTCAGCAACTTGCTCTCCAGAAAACACAAATTTCCCTCTTTATTTTTCTTACAAAAACCAAACCAAAACAAAACCCAAAAACCCAAGCCCAACCTAAAGTGTTTTTTGCTTCTCTAATGCTGGGCCAGTCAAGTTTTTCTCCCCTCTCAATAGCCCATTCACATCAGCTGGTCCCTGCATGCACACTGCCACATGGTTTCCTGTTTTCCAACTACCCCCCTCGCAGCCCCCTCCACTTTCCACCCCACCCTGACCTCTCGAGGGATGAAATCTTTCCATACTTCCCTGGCTTTAGACATTCTCTCATTCACCGATTCAAAAGGCAATGGGGGTGGCTAAAAAATAAAAGAAAAAAAAAAAAAGAGAAAAAAAAAAGGGGGAAGGGGAGCTCTGTTCTTTGTGAGTTTGTGGTGAACAGAACTTGTGGGTTTTGGGTGGAAAAGATGGAAATGCAGGAATTGTTAATCCCACGCTGCAAGGCAGGAAGCACAGACATCAGAAAGCATTTATCAAGCCAGTGTTTAATTGCAGATCTCCAAAAGCCATCCTCTGCAGCACTGGGTGAACCTGCCCACCTCCTGCTGCTGGATTCACTTCCCTCATGGAGCTTAGTTAAGGGCTTGCAGCTCTTTTCATCCAACCCCGCAGGGTAGCCCCGGTCCCCCTGTTTGTATGAGGTGCTTTGTAACCACCAGCTCAAGTTCTGGCAAAGGGGACTCAAACCCTGCAGACTGTCAAAATGGATAAAAAGTGAGTTTGGGACATTTGAGTGCAAGAGAGCCTTCCAAAGGAGGTCTGGACACGTCTGCTGTGAGTGGGCACTGCAGCTCCTCTCCTTCCACAGCTACCCAGCCTCCTGGCCATCCCAAAACATCGCAACAGCAGCCTGCCTGTGAGCAACACAGGAACTGACTCCCCTCTCTGCCTCTGTGCTGAAACGAGGGGAGTTTACAGAACCACAAAGTACTATTTTGGGCCCTCCTGGGTATGACACCAGGTTGCACAAAAATGTGATTACCCTCTAGATATAGTGAGCTAAGAAGAGCATCTTCTGCTAAGACTACACATCTTGGCGGCACAATGGCCAGCCACCACTCAAAGGCTCACTCTTGAGCATCATGCCATTAAGATCCTCATGCACTGGAGTGGGCTGGGGATTTGCAGGGGATGAGCTCCTCCCAGGAGGTGAAACAAGTATGCTCTTACCTACTTAATGCGAGGTATCTCCCCCTACCTTCATTAGGCTCCAGTCTCTCCCTCACAACCCAAAGCTTTATCTCCGCCACACCACCGGCTGAACCGAGGAGGATCTCCTCCACGAGGGCTGTCTTACAGCTACAATCCACAGCTCAAGATCTCAGCCAATGACTCTCTTCTCAACAACAACGAGCAGAGCTTCTGCTTTCAGTATTAGGACACCCATGAAATGTGGTAGTACTTCGGGGACTTTCTGGAGCCACCAGTTTTCTTCACAAGTAATGAATCCCAGCCATCATGTGCCTGTCTAGATGAGGAATCAGAAATGGCTGTGACAGCATTCCAGCCTTTCAAACACTACCATAAAAGGCAGGGATTTCCTCAAATCTAAATTTGCAGGACAGGAATCAATAAACAAAGTGTGTGAATTTAGTTCAGGTAAAGGAATCTGCAGCAGCAGTGGCTGTGCTTTAAAGATGCTCTGATGCCTCCTTACCAATGCACTCATTGGTTTTTAACTGATAGAGCAGTTTGTTTTGTTTTCAAACCAATTTAGTTACAGCTGCTGCAAGATTTACCCAAACAACAACTGCACAGCTCTGTCCAGGAGCTCAGCTCAAAGCACTTCACCTCTGAACTGCAGAACCCCTCTGGCAACCAGCAGATGTTCAGCTGTGGGGCTCAAGGAATGCAGAGGAGACTGCTATGTGAGCATCACTACCAGCTCCAACAGCACCTCTTCTGCAGAGATGTCAGATAGGTCCTACTTGTAGCTGCACTGACATCCAGTCTTTTGTGCCTCATGTTACCTCATCCTTCTTCCAGCTATGAAGACATTAGAAGCGTCTCCTAAAGCAGGTAGGAGACACAATGGAGATGCGCAGGCTTCACAGCAGGAGACACACTGGAGATGTGCAGCCTTCACAGCAGGAAGTTTAAAGAGCCAAGTCCAATTTTTCTGAGCTGTGCACAAGCACTTTGGTATGGTCAAAAGCCACAAAGTAACCCAGCCTGTGCCTGCATGGGGCAGGAGAGAACAGAAAGTTCAGGTGCAAGGTGAAGGTAAGTGGCAAGAGCTGGCCAGGGAGACTGCCAGGCCAGGTGACTGTGGGCACAGGCTCTGTCCCAGGACTCAGTTCACATCCATCATCTACCTGTGAATTAAGATGATGACCTGCCTTCCTCTGCTACTGTGTGTCTTATTCTACCAAAGGTTGCCAATGGAGTACTTTTAGACTCCTCTATACCTTCAGCCACAGAAGGAAATAATCAAAACAAACCAACAAACAAAGCCCCTCCCCCTCTTCCTTTTCTTTTAAAATTTAAGCTTCCATATCCATAATTTGTTCCAAGAGTTTTTCTGTGGTTATGTTGCTGACTCACAACCAAGATGAGGAGGCCAGTGACAACTACAGACACACAGAGTCCATCTCATCTTCATTTCCAGACATTACTGTTGAGCAGTAGATGGGGGAGAAACTGAATACAAACAACTAGAAGATAATGTGCCAGGCACACTCTCCCCTTGGGACAGCATCATCCGGAGAGCAGCCAGGCAGAAAGGGACCTGGGGGTGCTGGGAGAGAGGAGNGAGGAGGAGACATAACCTCAAGTTGTGCCAGGGGAGGTCTAGGCTGGATGTTAGGAGGAAGTTGTTGCCAGAGAGAGTGATTGGCATTGGAATGGGCTGCCCAGGGAGGTGGAGGAGTTGCCTTCCCTGGAGGTGTTCAAAGAAAGCCTGGCTGGGGCACTTAGTGCCATGGTCTGGTTGATTGGCTAGGGCTGGGGGCTAGGTTGGGCTGGGTGAGCTTGGAGGTCTCTTCCAGGCTGGTTCATTCTATGATCCTGTGATTAGGTGTGGCTTTTGCTGCATTGTTCCAGGCTAGAAATCTTGCCTTGCACACACAGAGCCGTGGTGAGCAGGCACAAGAGACAGGCTCAGCCTGGAAGAGGAAGCACAAAGCTCTCCAGTGTCCTTTGTCCATCTATTTGACACCTGCATGCCATCATGCATGTTTACAGGGTGCTCCCAAACACAAGGCATCAGGCAATGAGAAGAGGAAAGATTAAGCAAAACCCCAACCCTGCTCCCACAAGGACATGGCTGTCGTGTTCGGTGAGCTGCTCAAAATGGAGCAGAGATGTGAGGAGCAGCAGCCCAGGCCACCGGCTGCTGATGCGACAGTTCTGGGCTCCTTATTGAAACCATCTGGAAGTGCTGAGCTGCTTTGTGCAGGCAGGAGTTTGAAACTCTCCAATCTTTTCATATCCAAACCGAAGTCCAGCGCTGCGGATTTCAAGGGAAGGAAAAGGGGGGGTGGGAGGGAAAGGCACCATATGATCTGTAACTCGTCCAGATAAAACTCCTCCTCCTCTGCCCGCTAACAGACTCTTAATGACAAGGAAATCATGGTCCTTCTGAAACAGACTGCACTATTGTTATCTGTTTCAAATTACTTTTGCCATATCGTTATGAAACACTGAAAATGATGCAATCTGCAGAAACATTCAGGCCTATTAACTTCTTCAGCTGCGCCTCTGATAGGAGCTCAAGGAGCAACAGATGAAAGGCAAAACTTCTCCCTGTTTTTTAAGCAAAGTCAAAACCAACTTTTAGGCACTAAAGACAGGAGATAATAAATTTGTCCAGACAGTAAGAAAGAAGAATTACAATTTCAGTTGCTCTTTTCTTATAAGAAATGAGTTTCTTTGGAAAGGCATTTTGAAATCAGAGGTTTTTGGCACTTGGAAGGATAGACAAAACAACACACCCCCCCCACCCCCTTTTTTTTTTTGTGTGTGCTGAAACTAAATAAGGCAAAGGAAATCTCCACTTTAATATTGCAAAGCCTGTAAGGGGAGCACATCCAATTTGGAAGGGAGTGCACATCTCTGGGAGGCAGGTCAGCACCCATGCCAGAGCGGACTGAGGTGGACACTTGACTGTGGGTTTTGAAGACCACCAGACAGCCACTGAACTCATGAACACTCACACCACAGACCTCAGTAAAGAGTTCTGGATGGCAGATAATCTCCTTCTTGCAGGAGCACTGCAGGACTGAGAGGGGCTTTGTGACTGATCCACTTCTACCCTGCACTTTGGTCCAGGGCTTCATCCCTCCAGCCATAGCATGACCCACCAGCATCCCAGTGTCCTCTCCATGGCATGGATCCAAAAGGCTGATTTTGGGTTCCCCTCTAAGTTAGGTCACAGGAAGGAGATGAGTCACTGAGAGGGACATGGACAGTCTCACAGGTACCCCTTCTGTGGCAAGTGCTGTGCTGCTGTAAAGGGGAAGGTGAATGATGCAGGCAACAAATCTTCACAAATCTAGCCCTGGATATTCACCAGCTCAGCTTAATCACAGAATCATACAATCATAGAATGGTAAGGTTGGACCTCAAGGATCATCCAGTTCCAACCCTCTGCCATAGGCAGGGACACCTCCCACTAAAACAGGTCACTCAAGGCCTCGTCCAACCTGGCCTTGAACACCTCCAGGGAGGGAGCAGCCACAACCTCCCTGGGCAACCTGTGCCAGTGTCTTACCACTGTGTCATCTTGCCAAACCCCCCTGCAGTCAGCAGGGACACCTCCAACTAAATCAGGCTGCCCAAGGCCGTATCAAGTCTGATCTTGAATGTTTCCAAGGACAAGCACATCCCTGGGCAGCTTGCACACAGCTGAAGGACTATGAAGGAGGCATGAGAAGGGCTTGGAAAGCTGTCTGGATATGTGGAGGGTGTCTTCTGAGAAAATACAAAACCACCTTGAAAGACCTTCAGCGATTTCCTGACCTTCCCTTTTCTACTGTTTCTGAGAAACTCGTTGTACACTTGGCAGGAATTTCGATTGTCCGAACAACCTCTGGAAAAATGCTGAAGCTTTGGTCTGCCATGGAGCGTGCCTGAATAGCCTTCCAGAGGAAGTCAACTGCCCATCTTACTGCTCCCAAATGGTTACAGGAGAAACACATCCCACACAAAAGATTAGCAAGCCCTCAGCTGACTTGACATCAGTTTGCAACATCTCCTTCTGCCTCTACCAAAAATAACCGCGGATCGCGATGTCTGGCTGGCTGAAGTGCCGTGGGATCTTGGACCACACCACTGATTTATTTAGCTTGTTATGAGAGTTGAGAGAAAAACTTCTGGCTGTCAGACACTGGACTTGTTGTTTTGCCTTGTGAATTCCAGCATCCCGAAAACAGGGAGTGGATTAAAGTGGGAATAATCCCCAAGAGACGTTCTCAAGGAGCACCTGCAGAAGCAAATCTGTCTCCCAGATGCAACCTGTGCTGTGTATTCTCTGTGTCCTCTGGGATGCTGGCTGCTCCTCCCCTCAGCAACTTCCCACCAGGGCACAGGCTCTAAGGACCCTCAGTTAGGGTAAAACAAAAATCATGGGGGGTTTCATACAGAACAACACGATTTTCAACCAAGACACTGAGACTGAAGAAGCTGCTTTGGTTTCAGCCCGAAGCTGCTGCCAAAGGAGGTTATCAGAAACAACACCCACTTCTTTGACTCACCCAGCACTAAAGCTGGTCACATCAGCTTGACTCCAACTGCCCTTCATTTTATTTCTCTATTTATTTCTGTTTCTGTTATGAACATGCAAATTTTTACATGCACACAACCNACTGAAAGGCCACTCCAAGGTCTCCTGGAAGCCTTCTCTTCAGGCTCCAGAGCCTCAACTCTCTTAGCCTGTCCTCATAGCAGAGCTGCCGCAGCTCTCTGAGCATCTTGGTGGCCTCCTCTGGACCTGCTCCAACAGAAGAATTGGTGGAGAAAGCCCAACAGGAGTGACATATGCTATCAGTGAGCAAAATTAATAGACAATATGAAAGTGACACATCTTGAACTGAGGAAATTATTCAACTTTTACCATTTTTTCATGCCTCCAGATTAAGGTACTGTAATCTAACTGAAAAAAACAGAGAAGGGTCATTCAAATTAATAAATCATACCAGAAAATGATTCAGTTTCCTTTTTTTTTTTTTTCCCTCCCTTTCCTATCCCCTCCCCTTTTAAGCTGAGTTCCTAGACTCAACCCTTGGGAAGTCCACACGACCCAGTGCATTGTCCTGGGCAGGCACTCCATCAAAAGGGACAAAGTTATCTACTCTTTCATCTGGTGACTTGAAAAATCTGGGAGGGGAAGCAACGGGGGATGCAAAGCACCGTAGAAATGCACCCATCATATTTCCAGGTCGATTTCTGGCTTGGCTGCCAATGAAGGCAGGGGACTGAAGGCACTGTGATACTTGTTTTGCCCTTCCAGTATTTTTGTTTGTTTGTTTGNCACATCCCTGGGCAGCTTGCACACAGCTGAAGGACTATGAAGGAGGCATGAGAAGGGCTTGGAAAGCTGTCTGGATATGTGGAGGGTGTCTTCTGAGAAAATACAAAACCACCTTGAAAGACCTTCAGCGATTTCCTGACCTTCCCTTTTCTACTGTTTCTGAGAAACTCGTTGTACACTTGGCAGGAATTTCGATTGTCCGAACAACCTCTGGAAAAATGCTGAAGCTTTGGTCTGCCATGGAGCGTGCCTGAATAGCCTTCCAGAGGAAGTCAACTGCCCATCTTACTGCTCCCAAATGGTTACAGGAGAAACACATCCCACACAAAAGATTAGCAAGCCCTCAGCTGACTTGACATCAGTTTGCAACATCTCCTTCTGCCTCTACCAAAAATAACCGCGGATCGCGATGTCTGGCTGGCTGAAGTGCCGTGGGATCTTGGACCACACCACTGATTTATTTAGCTTGTTATGAGAGTTGAGAGAAAAACTTCTGGCTGTCAGACACTGGACTTGTTGTTTTGCCTTGTGAATTCCAGCATCCCGAAAACAGGGAGTGGATTAAAGTGGGAATAATCCCCAAGAGACGTTCTCAAGGAGCACCTGCAGAAGCAAATCTGTCTCCCAGATGCAACCTGTGCTGTGTATTCTCTGTGTCCTCTGGGATGCTGGCTGCTCCTCCCCTCAGCAACTTCCCACCAGGGCACAGGCTCTAAGGACCCTCAGTTAGGGTAAAACAAAAATCATGGGGGGTTTCATACAGAACAACACGATTTTCAACCAAGACACTGAGACTGAAGAAGCTGCTTTGGTTTCAGCCCGAAGCTGCTGCCAAAGGAGGTTATCAGAAACAACACCCACTTCTTTGACTCACCCAGCACTAAAGCTGGTCACATCAGCTTGACTCCAACTGCCCTTCATTTTATTTCTCTATTTATTTCTGTTTCTGTTATGAACATGCAAATTTTTACATGCACACAACCAGCAATCTTTGCCAATTATTGTGGTTCAGGCCTTCAACTATAAAGCTAGGAGTAAAATTTCAGGGATCTGGAAAGATAGTGAAAAAGGTATCTAAAGCAGTGACACAAAACGATGTAAAGCAGTGACTTACATTTATAGGAGCTTTCAAATCACTGTAAATGTTCTACAAGCCACTTGAGATTGGTTTGCACCACAAATTTGAAGACCTGATCAATTCACATTGATAGCCAAACAAGTAACGTCCACTAATCCATCCTATGGTGGAGTTTAGTAGGAGAGAGAATCATAGAATGGTAAGGTTGGAAGGGACCTCAAAGATCATC
>WBNM01045912.1:29180-43762 GCA_013399055.1 Ramphastos sulfuratus
CCCTCCCTTTCCTATCCCCTCCCCTTTTAAGCTGAGTTCCTAGACTCAACCCTTGGGAAGTCCACACGACCCAGTGCATTGTCCTGGGCAGGCACTCCATCAAAAGGGACAAAGTTATCTACTCTTTCATCTGGTGACTTGAAAAATCTGGGAGGGGAAGCGACGGGGGATGCAAAGCACCGTAGAAATGCACCCATCATATTTCCAGGTCGATTTCTGGCTTGGCTGCCAATGAAGGCAGGGGACTGAAGGCACTGTGATACTTGTTTTGCCCTTCCAGTATTTTTGTTTGTTTGTTTGCTTTGTGGAGAGGAGGATCTCAAACCCAACTGGTAACCTAGATGCTCTGACTGTGGCCAGGCTCCCCTCTCCCCAGCAATAACAGACACTTCAGCTCACCCTTCTGCCTACACTCACATCCAACCAACATTTTCATGCCCTCTCTACATGCATTTGGAAACTTGAAATAAAATCCAAAGCAAACTTTGAGAGGAGGCATTTGAATTCCAGCTCCTGCCTGGGAGGTCTGCTGGAGGACCACAGGAGTATTCATTTGCTCACTGTTTTATCCGTTTCCCTGGTAGTCCTCTGTGAAGAATATCAAACAAATGTCTTTGCAGCTCAAGAGCCCAGCAAAGAATGTTGACCCTGCAGAAAAACCTGTTTTAACAATTTTTACCCCATTCTTACCCCTCTGTTCTGTGTAAGGATCCATGGAGTTCACCAAGCCATCATAAAGGACTGTTGTACCAATACATGCTAACTGCATTCTCCTCTTTAGCCTGACTGTGGAGAACATTCCTAAAGGAAGTTCAGGACATAAACCCCATGCATAATTACAGCTAGATGAGTGGAAGCATTGTCATTAGTGAGGAATTCGCACAACTGTTGACCCTGCTCCACAAAAAGAATCAAATATTGATTTCCAAGGTTATAAAAGAGATGCTACAACTCCTCTACCAGCTTTTCAAAGACCTCTTTGCAGAAACACTTGTTGCAGAGAGAACTCCTAAATGGAACAATAGATGCAAATCCAGGAAGGCTGAGGAGGGACTACTGACAAGGGCTTGTAATGACAGAATAGAGGAGGAATGGGGTTAAACTGGCAGAGGGGATTGAAACTGGATGTTAGGAGGAAGTTGTTTGCAGTGAGGGTGGTGAGACACTGGCACAGGTTGCTCAGGGAGGGTGTGGAGCACAGAATCACAAAAGGTGACCACATTCTGTGCTTCTGTGCTCCATGACCTCCCTGGAGGTGTTCAGGACCAGGTTGGATGAGGCCTTGAGCAACCTGTTCCAGTGGGAGGTGTCCCTGCCTATGGCCGGGGGTTGGAACTGGATGAGTTTTGAGGTCCCTTCCAACCCAAATCATTTTATGATTCTATGATTCCTCTCCACTCCAGTTAAAAGTCCCCTGAAAACACTGGGAATGTTGGCTCAATCTTTAGTCACAGGAGTTTTGTGCTCCCCTCTCTCATTCCCCACCCGCCGCAGCTGCTGCACTTCCATTCATTTAACAGCTTTCGCCAAAAGATAAATAAACAAACTGAAGCCAATGAACAGTGATAATTGGGGGCAAAAACTGTCCTGACACAGCATTTATTATATCTGAGAACCCTGCAATACCCCAGAGTTATCCTTCCAAGCTGGGCTATGCCAGGAGCTGCAAAGGTCGCCGTGCTAGAGATAAGGAAAATGAAGCATCCGAAATTTCTTGCCGGTGACGACAAGGAAAGGGTTGGTTTTGTTTTCTTAGGAAGAAAGGGGAAAATGTTCTGCAGCTCTCTCTCTCTCAAGGCTAAAATCCAAAACATTTACAAGACTCAGAAGCAAGAAATCTTGCAGATAATCAGCCAGTTGAATCAAAGCAACCCAGTAATGGTAGCTGGGAAGAACAGAATCATACAATGGTTTAGGTTGGAAGGGCCCTCAAAGATCATCCAGTTCCAACCTCTCACCATAGGCAGGGACACCTTCACAAGTACAGGTCACTCACGGCTTCATCCAACTTGGCCTTGGACATCTCCAGGGAGGGAGCAGCCACAACCTCCCTGGGCAACCTGGGCCAGTGTCTCACCACCCTCACTGCAAACAACTTCCTCCTAACATCCAGTCTCAATCTTTCCTCTGCCAGTTCAAACCCATTGCCCCTTGTCCTGTCACTGCAAGACCTTGTCAATAGTCCCTCCCCAGCCTTCCTGCAGGCCCCCTTCAGATATTGGAAGGCTCCATCTAGTTTCATTCTCCCCTCTGCCAGTTTAAACCCATTGCCCCTTGTCCTGTCATTACAAGACCTTGTAAATAGTCCCTCCCCAGCCTTCCTTCAGATCCTGGAAGGCCACTCCACGGTCTCCTGGAAGCCTTCTCCTCTCCGGGCTGCAGAGCCCCAACTCTTGTAGCCTCATAGGAGAGATGCAGAATACACAGCACAAACAAAACAAATATACAAAAGAAATATATCCTTTTTGTTATGCAATGGTTAAATAGGTCAGCTAGAAACCCCTTCCAACCCAAGTTAGAACTGCTAGTTGCTCAGCTAGTCATTTTGGCTATTACATAGCATTAATCTCTGCTGTTTCTGAAGTCAGCCTTTCAGAGGGGGAAGAAAAGAAAAAAAAAAAGGCAACTTCAAAACATGCAAAAATTAATGAAAGCCATATGTGGGATACTGTCATTATTCCATGTTTATAAGAGGATCAGGTTTTGTTAAATGGGCTTATTTAATGCAGACGCATAAGAAGAAGAAAAAAAAATAGCCAGCAGAAGATCTGAAAGCCACTGCAAGGAAAATATTTTCTTTGTTAACCCAAGCAGCCAGTAACAAGCTTTTTTAAAAAAAAAGACACAATTTAAACTAAAAGCCACTATATATTTTGGTGCAACTTTGTTTACAGCTTCACTGACAGCTTATAAAGTTCTCCTAAGCAGAGAAATCTTTCCTAGACGTATTTTACCCTTCTGACCCTTTCCATCCCCATACTGTATTTTAAGCTGGGGCAACGTAAAAATCCATGGCTTATGGAAACATCTGTTGGTACAGGCAGATGATTTAGACTTTTTTTCAACAGCTGTTGTTATTTTATGTTGGGTTGTTGGATTTTTTTTTTTTTTTTGGCTAGGTCAATCAGTAAGACTGGAAGAAAATATTAGTTGGGCTCCTTTCCTGACTTCCAGCTTCACTTGAACGGCTGCAGTCAGTGCCCTGTTTCCTGCCCTGTCCTGGGATTTTGGAGGAGGAGGGGAAGAGAAGTCCCCCATGTCTGGTCTTACTCACCGGCCTCAGACAAGAACTAACGGAAATAAAGCTCCTAAATGGGTACTTATCTCATTTATTCACCTAACTACTGCCTTAGAATACGCCCTACTGCAGCGGCTTTCTGCCCTGCACAAGGGAGCTGAAGCCGCTGCCCGCAGCACACTCTGCACTACCCAGAGCTCTGTGGCTCCCCTTCCCAGCTCCAACACTGCTCCACAAGAAACCCCACGTTTGTCTCAGCTCCCCTCTTGCTCTCTCATTGCTGGGATCCAGCTCCTAAATGGGTACTTATTTATTCATCTAAACATTGCCTTAGAATACGCCCGGTTGCAGCAGCCTTCTGCCCTGCACAGGGAAGCTGAAGCCGTTGCCCGCAGCACACTCTGCACTACCCAGAGCTCTGTGGCTCCCCTTCCCAGCTCCAACACTGCTCCACAAGAAACCCCACGTTTGTCTCAGCTCCCCTCTTGCTATTTCATTACTGGGATCCAGACAACTGCCAGCATCCTCCAGAAAAGATAACACACAATATATTTTAAAAGCCAACCTGCCAAAAGGTTCTCGATGCTCTGACAGCCCTACTTAGCAGAAGGGAACATTCATTGCTCTCAATAAGACATGGATAAAAACACAATGTACTTTTCTGGGGAGACTAATGCTTACTTTAGGAGGAAAAAAAAAAAGAATGAAAATTCAACCAAAATATCTTATTTTTCAACATCTAATTCAGATTCTGCTTGAAACACTTCGTTTCTATATAAATTGTTTTCTTGAAAGTGAAGAAAACAACTTAGAAAGCTTTTAAAGTGCTCTGAAAATACATTTTTTTCCTTTTTTTTCCCCCCTCAGTGTACATTCAAACTGTTGAGAACCAGAGGAAGCCAATACTCCAAGAATATGTTTTTCCAAAGAGAAAGGACGTGCTTAATCTTACCTCCCAAACTTCTTAGCTCCTTGCCATGCACTCCTGGTGTCACCATCAGTATTGAGTGAATTGTGACCACCCTTGCCCAAAAAGACAGCGACAAGCAAAGCCAGTTTAAATCATTTATCTAAAGGAGAGAGAGCCCTAGGTTTGCAAGCAGAGGAGATATTCCAGCCTTGAAGAATTTTAGGAGCTACTCCAAGACACAAATTTTTGTTGTCTGGTGCACTGTAAGGATTTTAAGCCCAGAAAGAAGTTATTTATTTAGTCTATATAGTCAGATTTAAAACAAAGACAGAGGATCTGTCTATACTCTTCTGGGTGCCTTTTGCATCATTTAAAACATATGAAGTAAGCTTCAGCTTCCTCAAAGGCAGAAAAGTAATAAACAAGTCTTGACAAGTAAAAATCAAACTCTCTTCCCCAAACACCCAGCTATGAATATAAAAGCTTTTAGAGGCTTCTCTCCACAGCTCCTCAAAATGCAATTAAAACCAGAATTTGCAAAATGCTCTAAGACCCATTTCAGGGACCAAAGGATTCTTTGGCTCCCCTTCCCTTTTTAACACAAGACCCCAATCTTTACAGCCAATGTCTCCCTTAGGGCATCAGCAGGTAGAAACACTTGGAAATGGTGTGAGCAACTCACTCTCTCTTTTAAAAGGCTCCAAGCAGTTAAAAGTGGTGGTTTTGCCCCTTACATGCAGGCATTTGAAGCTAAGACTTACTCATCTCCTCCTGGGCAATGGGCAAGTATGCAATTCCTCAACATGTTACAGTCAGTGAGTTAAAAACAAAAATAGTGGAACAAAACAGCACAGAACACTTATTTCATCTCTAACAGACCATCCCCTGCCCATGCCTTTGCTAAGAATGACTGTGATTTGCAGTGCAGTATTTTGGAGAGGTGGAAGAGATTTCCACATTCCCAGGAGAAGCTCAAGCTGAAATCAAGGTTTCAGACAATTGCACCTCCAGCCTTTGAAAATGTGTATTTTGGAAGTCATCTCCCTCTCTATCACTTTCAGGCATTCAATGAGCCCAGCTGTGTTAAGAAACTAAGCAAAAGTTCAGTGTCAAGCAAGTCAGGATTATGATCTCCTTGTGATTTATGGCTGTAAGTACAGTCTCAGACAGCAGAAAAACAAGTCACTTGATGCTAAGCAGACTCAGTACCAAGGCTCGGGCTAATGAGTTAGTCAGGGTGAGGCTTCACGTTCCTGCCTTATCTCACCAGCTGGAAGGACAACCTATCAGAAGGGAGAGCACAGCCAGCTGGTAAAAGATGGGCAGACCCAGCACTGTAGTACCTGCAACCACAGCGTTGGGTGCCTGCAGTGGAGCAGAAGGAAACGCTTCAGGACAGGGAGGCACAGAAGTGTTGTGTGATGGTAGCAGGGCAAACAGCAAGGCAAAGTCTTTAGGGAGCAGCAATGTCTAATGTGAATTGTGTGTTTTGGAGTTGGGTTTGGTTTGGTTTTCTTTTTGTTTTGTTTTTTTGTTTTTGTTTTTCTGTTTTGGTTTGTTTGGTTTTGTTTTGCATGTGTGCTCTTTTTTTGTGTGTTTTGCTTTGTTCTTCTTTCTGGCTGAGAAAATCATAAGCCGAGCATCAGTCCTTCTGCAGAACTGCAAGGAGAGGAGCCTAACTCGGGTTAAACATGAGCTAGCAACAAATTCTCTGCTTCAAACCACACAAGCTGAAGAGAAACCAAATGAGATAGCTCAGAAACATTGGCTCTGTCTTTTGGATTAGTCTCTTGGGCACAGCTACTGCCTTCATTTTCCCTGAGTACATCGCTGGCACTCAGATGATAAACACAGTAAGAAAGAAGGGAGGGAGCAGCCAATTTCACCACTGCTTAAGGGAAAATCAGAAAGTTAGCTGCATCAAACACACTTATTTTAGGTATACATGTAAGGCAGAAGTGAAGCAGAAAGGAGGTGGAAGGAGAAGAACTTTGTTAGCTGTGCGAAAGAAAGTCTGGGTTAGAATTTGCTTCCATCTGCTAACTCTTACACAGCTGATCAAGGACATTTTATTAAACCATTGCAAAACTGTCACATTCTTGTCACAGCCTCCATGTTGGGGGTATTCCAAAGCAGAAGTCCAACACACAGACCACAGAAGTAAAAAAACCAACCAACTGGTGATGGAAAGAGGTAAGAAGCAGTGAGAAGAAACTCTTAATCCCTTATGCCTATGTGCTCTTGGGTACCCCCAAAGAGTCACTGCAGTGCCTGCTTTTTGCATTTGTGGAGACATCACCTCCACCTCCTCCTCCTCCTCCTCTGTGTGACTGATGACTAATACAAGTCTTCTACTCAAATTCAAAGCTCCCCTTCCTGGAAAGTTTTGATGAATTTGCTACTGTGACAGCAAGGACAGCTATGGCTGACCACAGCCAAATACAACACCAATGCACTGCTCTGTCCTGGGGGTCTGTAACTCTGCCCTGCAGCTGCCTCTGCTCTGCCAACCCCCCTCCTTTCCATACCAGTCAAGTGCTTTTATTTATCATATGCTTGGACAGCAAATCACTCAGTCTTTTGTATAGACTAAGATATTTTAATCACCCACTGCAATACTAACTGCTCTGCTTTCACAGCCCCACATTTAAAGCCCTCTCTATTACCAAACTGCTCCATACTACTGTATGGTCCAGAGGAGGGCCATGAAAATGATCAGGGGGCTGGAACATCTCTTCTACAAGGACAGGCTGAGGCAGCTGTGATTGTTCGGCCTGGAGAAGAGAAGGCTCTGGGGAGACCTAGTACAAACTTTCCAGTACCTGAAGGGGGCTACAAGAAGGCTGTAGAGGGACTGTTAGCAAAGGTCTGCAGTGATAGGATGAGCAGCAATGGTTTGAAATGAGAGGAGATTTAGATTGGATGTTAGAAACAAGTTTTACACCATGAGGGTGGTGGAACACTGCAACAGGTTGCCCAGGGATGTAGCTGAGGTCCTATCCCTGGAGATATTCAAGGTCATGCTTGACAAGGCTCTGAGCAACCTGATCTAGCAAGCAATGTCCCTGTTCACTGCAGGAAGGTTGGACTAGATGACCTTTGGAGGTCCTTTCTAACCCAAACCATTCTATGACTGCACTGCTCTGCTCAGTGTGGTGCAGGCAGCAGGAAAGGTGTTCCTGACAAAGCTACAGAGCAGTCAATCTGCTCACCATGAGCAAGGATGCTGCATGGAAACACAAACATTGAGTTATCTTGTGGGCTTTTATCTCATCTCATGTTTTAACAACAGGTTGATCCCAGAAACATTCTGCAACATAGTTGAGTCAGTCTGGGTCACACCAGGATGTGAACCTGACACTGAGCAGTAACAACAGCAGAGAGTGGAGGAAAACAATCTGAGATTTCCACCTTGATGTGAAAACGGTATAAGGGAAGCCAGACCACCTAAAAAGGGAGGAGAGGGGAAAGACAGGCTGAGAATGACAACAGAAAGGGGAATCTGTGCAAGTACCATGAAGCTGAAGGCATTTTGAGTCCATGCTTCCATGGAAAGAGTTTTAACAGTCCTGGGTAAAACTTCAAATGCATTTTCATAACGATTCATGTTGCACGACTGGAACACTTCAGTGATGTGTTTGCACTCCAGCTCTGCATACAGCTCACTCTCCTTTGTCCTTTACTTTTTCCTTCTTACTCATACAATTCTTCTCATCTTTTGCTGAAAGATGAAGTCAGAAAGGCTATGTCTGGATACTCCAGAGCTTGTTATTACTCAGCAGCAGCCAGGAGTGTTGCTTGTCTCTCAGACAGTTATCCCTAGCTGAAGACTCTGATTGCACTGCCAAGTTTCTCCTTCTAATGCAGATCATCAAGACAGGAAGATTAAGAAGACATCTTAAATCGTGCAAACACCAAGTCCATACAAATTGTCAGTGTAGCACAGGTCAGGCAACAAAACCCCACTGCAGTCCTGGCCCTGGTTTGGTAGTTTGGTCAGAGCTGCAGTGTATCACCCACAGGACATCCAGTCCAGATGGAAACGCTGGAAGCAATGGAGAGCTCACCCCTTCTCACAGTAACTTACTCAAAGCTGTCTCCTATGTGTAGGATTATTGTCCCAGATGGCAGACACTGATCTGAACTCAGAGTGGAAGCTTTGCCCAGGTCCCACCTCTCTTTTGAACCCGTCCCATTTGCAACACAACTTCCCTTGGGCTGCCGCAGTGAAGCAGGAACCATGGTGCTCACCAATGGCTATCACTGCTGAAGCTATGACCCAATGGTACCCAGGGGCTTTCTCCTCCATAAATCACTTCTTACTGTAGTTCTCCTTTGAAGACACTTTCTGGTTTTGGCACAAGCTCCCCAAAAGCCTTTTTAAATCCTGAAAAACTATACTGCAGAGAACCTGCCAGGCAGGAGAGCAGTTAGTGTAGGACAGCAAGAGAAGTGAAGCACCAGCCCAGGACTCCTCACGAAGCCCCAGAGCAGGTGTATGGCAATACAATAAACCCATTGCTCTGTATCCAGGAGGTTTTCCTCCAGGGGAGTTAAGCTACCAAACCCTCTCTCTACAGAAGAGCATAAATGTTGACTTCTCTACATTGCAGGGTGCCAACATCTGAAGGGATGGGCTCCATCAGGTCCATACCATGGACTCCACAGTACAGTGCTGTGATACACCAAAGTAGTCCTTTGTCATACTGCAGTCTCCATTGGTCCCCCATGTTATCACCTTAATTTCCTCTATATTTAGAGCAGGAATTCAGTGTGCAGTAACCATGTCTACCACACAACAGCTACACCACAAAACTTTAAGGGATTTTAAACACAAGAATCCACGTGATAGAGGAGACTGAACCATTCAAACCCAGCATATTCCTTCTCAAGGTACAATCCAAGGAATCCAACACCAGAATTCCTTTGCTACAGTAACAGTCTTACACATTCATTATTTTAAGGATCCATACTTTCATGGCTACATTAAAAAAAAAAAAATAGCATAACCACTGGTAAAGAACTCCCAAACTAGGGTTTTCTGTAGTGCAAATCCTTTAGCTCTGTGTTTTACCAACTGGTGAAATCATGGAGGCATGATCCTGAAGAGGGCCTCAGAAACCTCCTTTTTTTTTTACACTGTTGTAAAATGATTTGTATGACTGACCCCCTTTATCTGAAGCAAGCATTGCAGAAGATTTGTAATCATTAAACAGTTGGCTTTGATCTGCATCCATTTCCAGGTCATGGCAGGAATATATACACAGCTCTGCCTTTGAGGCAACAGCATTTGCAGATGGTAAATAAAACTGCATCTAGCTCTTGATGCTTTCAACAGTGAGTGTGAAAAAGTTGAGGGATAAACTTCCTTTGCAGCTGAGAGGGGCAGGATGGAAGAGCCAGACCTTTTACAAAAGGAAATTAAGGAATGATGGAAAACCAGACTACCAGGGCTACAGGTAGCAATCTTTGGGCAGGAAGAAATTTAATGGAATTCAACAAGGGCAAGTGCAGAGTGCACCTGGCAAAGAACAACCCCAGGGAGCAGTGTAGGTTGGGGACTGAGCTGTTGGAAGGCAGCAAAGGGGACAAGGATCTGAGGGTCACAGTGGATGGGAGGTTGAGCATGAGCCAGGAATGTGCTCTGGTGGCCAGGAGGGGCAATGCCATTCTGGGGTGGATTAGAAGGGCTGTGGTTAGTAGGTCGAGAGAGGTTCTCCCACCCCTCTGCTCTGCCCTGCTGAGGCCACATCTGGAGTCCTGTGTCCAGTTCTGAGCCCCAGATCAAGAGGGACACAGAACTGCTTGAGAGAGTCCAGAACAGAGCCACAAATGTGATGAAAGGAATGGAACATCTCTCTTATGAGGAAAGCCTGAGGGAGCTGGGGCTGAGCTGCTTGGAGAAGAACAGACTGAGAGGTGACCTCATCAGTGTTTATAAAGATGTACAGGTGAGTGCCAGGAGGCTGGAGCCAGGCTCTGCTGGGTGATGCCCAGTGACAGGACAAAGGGCACTGGGTGGAAGCTGAGGCACAGGAAGTTTCATTTAAACATGAGGAGGAATTTTTTCCCTGTGAAGGTGACAGAGCCCTGGAACAGGCTGTCCAGGGGAGTTGTGGAGTCTCCCTCTCTGGAGATATTCAAAACCCTGCCTGTATGTGTTCCTGGGTGATCTGGCATATGAGATCCTGCTCTGGTAGGAGGAGTTGGACTGGATGAGCTTTGGAGGTCCCTTCCAGCCCCTGACATTTTGTGAGTCTGTGATTCTGTGAATCTTTGCCTCTAAAAAGCATTGTCTGCAGTGGCTGAAGGGAAAGGTGTATGGCAGAAGTAACTGAACATCTCTAGAGACTAGCAAGGGCAAGCACAAGCACCGCAGCCAAGCGAGCTGCAGCGGTGGCACAGGCGCCTTCATCTGCCCCTTCCTGCCACAGCCTCACACTGAGCCAAAGCTGGGAGCAGCATCTTTGTGCTGCTGGGGATTTGGCTGTGTGTCCAGGTTCCTGCTTGTCTCCTAACATCCGTGAATCCTGTGACTGAGCTTTGCAAACCACTGTCTCGAGCTGAGGATTAGCAACGTGCAGGAGAAAAAGGCATCGCAACTGCAGCGCTTGGAGAAACTCAGCGCAGGACACAACAGCTCTGCCACAGCAGTCGTGTAACTGCCTTCCTGCTGCAGATTTCAAAGCACCAGTAACAGCCAAGCAACAACTTCAGTCTGGTTTGAATTCCTCCTTCCCCTGCTTTTATTCTAACTCCCTGCAGCATGGATCATGGACTCAACAGCTTACCCAGAGTGATGTGTTCTGCACAGCGATGAATTTGCTCCGGGGCTGCCTGCCTGACACAACTTCCTCCTCCATCCTCTACTTTGAGCATCCGGGGCAGACACAGGATGCCAGTGGGTGTGAGAAAGGGCTCACAGATGACTAGTCCGAAGGCCTGACCCGGTGGGCATGTGTGTGTCACCCTTTAGCATTAACACCAGGCTAAGGGCTGCTTTTGGCTGGGTTTTTCCCATGTTTACATTGGTTACAGGACAACACTCACAACCAGAGAGTTACACAAGGGATTGCCAAGAGGCAGGGTTAGGACACAGCCTGTGGTTAAGGATGCACTTTCCACCACTGGACCCCACTCTGATTTGTTTCTAACACTTCAGCCACTCACTCTGCAACTGTTACTGCTGTTGGGAACCTTCCCACACTGTTCTGCAGGCCCTATGGAAAATAATTCCATCCCATAACATCTGCATAAGCAGACACACACAGATGGAGAAAATAGACTTCATTTCACACGGACAACCTGCACCTGTGGCAGGTCCTCAGAGTGAGAAGTGACTTGAAGAATTTCTTTCCAAAGAAATAAATTGGAGCCTGGAGAACTCCTTGTTTGGGTCACCAACAAAGTTCAACACTTCTGCAGCATCAAACATCTTTCTGCTACTTGACTTGACCAACAACCAGTGGCAGGCTCTCCTCCTGAGGACCAGCCACTAGAGGGGAGTGACACTGCACACCTTGGCCATAATCTTCTCCATTTATCTGCTGACTCCAGGGAACAGAAACATGCAAGAGCTGGGTGGCAAGGAAAAATCTCAGGCTCTTTCACACTTACTCTCCATCCCAACACCCACCTCAATGCCGTGTGGGTCTCTCTCCCCCAGGCCAGTCCAGCTTATCTCCTCTTCCCACCTCCATCTCCTACAGTCCTGCCACCCCTGTCCCCTTCTTTTATAAACCCTGCCAGACTCCATCCAAGCTGCTGCCTCCCCTTCTCCCTGGTCAGCGAACCACACATCTTGGGGGGGGGGCTACAAACCAAAAGCAGTGGGCAACAACAGACCCGGGGCTCTGCCCTGACAGAGCATCACTTATCTTATCTGTAACAACTTCCAGGGAAGGTTTCCTAGCTTCCCTAGGTGGTCTTGCAACAGTTTCAAGATGATAACAGGATGTTTTCTCAACATCCAGCCTAAATCATCCTGGCAAATTAGAAAATCAGTAAATTAAACTGCCATAGAAATCTAGAGCTTTAATAAGCACTATTAGATGTTGGCAGGCTGCTGGATTGCACAAGAGTTTGCTTTTTTGTTGCACTGAATAAATTTAATTCTTTCATCCTCCTCTCACATTTCTTAATCTCTTCTTGCTGCTTCCTTCTGGACACTTTCCAGTGTGCCTGTGTCCTCCCCAGAGCAGAGGCACCCAAAACAGGGTTCAATGACAGCAACGATGCCTCAGCAGTGCCACGCACAAGTAAGTCACCTCCTGCACCTTCCAGAGGACACTCCTACAATAAAACTCCAAGCAAGATTTGTCTCTTTTGCAATAGCCTCTCACTGATGTTTCATTTGAGGTCCACTAAAAATCCTCTGCCTCATCCCTCTCCAGCTTAAACCTGATTGCATTTTGATTTCTTCTTTGCAAGCGAAGCACTCTGTGACTGCTTTTATCTCTTATCTGAACACACTCTCCAATTTCTTACGGTCACTCTGAACCCTGACCCTGTTGTCCCAAGTGCCTGCAACCCCTCCCAACCTGATCTCATCCCAGAGTGCTATAAACATACTTCCATCTTCCAAATAATGGCTGAAAGTATTGCAAGTTATCTTCCAGAAAGTGACTTCTCTGATAGAATCCTATGTTACTGCACTACAGGGAGCAGTGCAGAAATAAAAGCACAAATCTTTCCCCAGCTTCATTCCCTCTGAAGGTACTCAGCAATGTTACATCTATCTGGTAGACTGCAGCTTCAGATAACACAGGCAGTAAGTAAAAACTAATTCACCTGGTAAAGGTAGGATGCATTAAATTGAATAAGAACTAACTAATGAAATGAGAGGGTACAAGAGGAAGGCTATTTCCCAGTGAACTCTGTTGCTGAGGTCAGCCAGCTATGATTCGTCAGTCACAGGCTTAGACAAGTCAAGCTGTTGGACAAACCCAGCAGTGAACCTTATCCATCCTGCCACATGAAGACAAAGATTCAGCAAATAATGAATCATAACTGACTTCTGGGATCAACACAAGAAGAGATGGACATTAGAATAGAGTTCACTGCAAACTGTCTCTTTACTTTTCATGATGTTGGAGCCACCAGGCACCATTTCTAAACTGCTTTGTGATCACCATATGCAGAAGCCAAACCTGATGTCTCATCAGAGCTCAGGACCTAAAGTTATTCGGTTTTTAAAAATGTTAAGTCTAATTTTAATAGATCACATAGGTAGGTCTAAGTCTGAGAGACAGGTCTAAGTCTGAGAGACAGGTCTAAGTCTGAGAGACAGGTCTAAGTCTGAGAGATCTAAGTCTAATTTTAATAGATCACATCAAGTTATTGTCCCAGCTCTACTCCAGATCCTCAAGTAAAGCAGAAGGATAAGGACCAGGAGATTCTCCACTGCCCAACATGAAAGGAGCTTGGGAAATTCTGCTTATAGAATTTCTGGAGTTGAACAAACACAACCTCTGAGAAAACACTGTGGAAGTTTTAGGAAGGCATTTGAAAAACTCATTTTAATTGGAAAACTATTTTTCCATTACTTTGTTTTCAGTGCTTGTAATCCCACAAACCATTATTTTCCTAAACATTTTTCGGCTGCTGCTTTTCCACAACATTCACAAGAGCCTCCCTCAAGCAAAGCCTCCTGAAAGGACTGGAGGGAAAACCATGTGCAACCTGACAGCACTGGCATCACAAAGCCAGCTAGTTCTCAGCCTTCACAAACCAATTCACATGGAGAAGTCTTCCTTCTTCTCTTCCCCATCTGCTCAAGCTTACTGTCATCTTCTCAGCCATGAAACAAGAGTTAATGTGGTTTCCAAGGTCACAGAATGGCTTAGGTTGGAAAAGACCTCAGAGATCATCTACTCCAACCTCCCTGACATGGGCAGGGACACCTCTCAACCAGACTCAGCTGCTCAAAGCCTCATCCAGCCTTGCCTTGAACATCCCCAGGGAGGAGGCAGCCACAACCTCCCTGGACAGCCTGTGCCAGAGCCTCACCACCCTCCTACTGAAGAACTTCTTCCTCAGCTCCAGTCTAACTCTGTTCTGCCTCAGCTTCAAACCATTCCCCCTTGGCCTGTCTCTAGGTACCTTCATGAAAAGTCCCTCTGCAGCTGCCAACAGCACCAGTCTGGCTGCAGCTCCTGCTCAGGTGAAACTAGAGACTTTCTGCAGCTAACTTCTTTCACTAACCACAAAATAGCTCTGGAAGGAGAAGACAATGAGGACCTGAAAGACTTCTGGCTAAAAAAAACAAACCAAAAAAACAACCAAATCCAGGCAGCACTAAATAAAGCAGAGACAGGACATGGCAGGAGATGCAGAGTGCACAAAGGCTTTCACCAGCCAGCTCCCTGCCCAGCCTACACGTGTGAACTGAGCTCTATTTATAAGTTTTCCACTGGCTTTTTTTTTTTTTTTTTT
>WBNM01045912.1:43789-59451 GCA_013399055.1 Ramphastos sulfuratus
TGACCTTAATATAGTGCAGTTGTTATTTTGTTTCTGTTGAACTTAGCAACAGGAAACCCTGTCAGTCCTGCAGCAAACTTTCCATTCTCCTGGCACTCCCATTCCTGCCCCAGAAAAGCCAGGTTTCTAAAGAGGTGTTTGACCGAGTGGGAGGGAGAGGAAGAGGAGAAGCAAGCACACACACACACACAGAGTCATAAAATCAAAATGCCTGTAAAACATGCAAAATGGAAGCCAAATTCTTTTTTCCTCCTGTTTGAAAAGAAAAGGTAGTGTTGGAACTTGCATTTTCTAAAGATATCTTACTTTACTACCAGACACCTAAGCATTAGTCATGAAAATTACCTTTAATAATGGGTCGGTAAACAAAAAGTGATTCCTCACCATCTTTACACTTACACATTCCTGCAACAAAAGACTTAGCAGACAGCACAAATCTTAACTTGGAAAGTTATTCTCCCTAGTCCCTGGCTAATTTGCCAAGCAAACAGCTACAGAAATTAAGCCCTAACTTGTCAAAAACAAAATAAAGCTGATTTCATTACAAGCTTTGGCACGACCGTTCTGCCGCCTAAAGAGCTTTACTGCGGGATGAGCAAAGTTTTGTGGTGCTCCACCCTGCAATGTGAACTCATCTCTGCAATATTTTCTCTCTTAACAGCTTCATCATGCTAGGCTAACACACCAACACAGCTGCTGGATGGCAATCTGCACCAACACAGGCTGGGAGCAATTTCCCATTTACAAAACACTTGGGTTGGGTGTTTTGATTTCTTTTTTTTTTTAGGAACAAGAAACTATATATAAAATACAGGAGCGAATGCAAATCCAGCTAGGGAAAGTAAGACTTAAAATAACCTAGATCTTGATAAAGCAGAACATGTATTAGCAGTGCTCTGAACTATAGTTGCACTCCTGTTGAGCCCAATATTCATTTTAAAAATATTTAAGGACTATCTGTGATTTATTTGTGGTAAAACACAACAAATAGAAACCAAATCAACTGATTTCTGATCCCTGGCATGACCTTTCTGTATGGGTTCACCACCATGAGCAATACAAAGGTTTTCCTCTACATCTCATTTCTGTATGTCTTCCCACTTTTCATTTTCCTGCCAGCAAAGCTGCTGACACCCTCAGTCACCAATGCCTTCAGCCTTCCAGATGCCTTCAGCTCTCTGAGTCTTTACATAGAATCAGAGAATAGTTTAGGTTGGAAGGGACCTCAAAGATCATCCAGTTCCAACCCCCTGCCATAGGCAGGGGCACCTTCCACTAGCACAGGTCACTCAAGGGCTTGTCCAACCTGGCCTTGAACACCTCCAGGGAGGGAGCAGCCACAACCTCCCTGGGCAACCTGTGCCAGTGTCTCACCACCCTCACTGTAAAAAACTGTCAAGTGCACCAACACTGACCACAGGCACGGTTCCCTCTGCTAAAGACTCCCTGGAAGTGCACAGCATGACAGAGGATGGAGAGATTCACCAGGATCAGGTAAGTGTAGGGACCTTGGAGGTGCTGCCAGTCCCCACAGAGTACGGCAAACTCCAAGCACACAGAACCACAGAATGTTAGGGTTTGAAAGGGACGTCAAAAGATCATCTAATCCAAACCCCCTGCCAGAGCATTACAGAGCACCACTTCTATCAAATTATATACAAAGCTTGGTACAGGCTCACCCTCAAGAGATCAGTCTCTAGGTCACCAACTGAGACAACACAACTGCAGCTTAATCCAGCAGTTGAAAAAAGCAAGGTGCCATGGTATTTTTAAAAGGCTAAACCAACACCCCAGTGACGGATGCCGTTCGACTTTGCAAAGGCTCCAGAAAGGAAACCAGGAGGTTTGGTGGTCAGCAGCAGCATTTCTTTAAAAAGCACAGCAAAAGACAAGGTGACAAGGCCTAAGTGGTACTCACCACTTCCTCGTGGGCTGCACTCTCCTCACCACCTTTCAGAAAATCCACCTCGTCTTCAGTTTTCATTTCCAGCTTCCCTGTGAAAACAGAGGGGTCACATAGGCAATTTGAAAACAAACTGCTTTCAGCACTGCTGATATTTTCCTCTTTCCTCAAACCAGTCTCCAAAAAAAAAAAAAAAACCCAAAAAGGAGAATCCAACCCCAACACCCATCTGACTTTCAACATCTGGTTTCACTCCTGACTTTGCTGCTTGTTTGTTATTAGCTTTTAATAACTATTGTGTCTGGCACTGAAGGAAACCATGAAGCAGCAGCAGCAAGCACAGGGTAAGACTCCTGAAAAGCTCTAGGTGAGGCTCAGCACATCTGCATGTGTTTGATTGTGTATTTTCTTCACTCCCATTCACCCAGTTAAAGAGTCAACATTTTTGCTGCTTTTCCTCTTAGCACAACCTGCAGTATAAGAGAGGAAAGCAGCTTTGCCTTCTCTCAATAGGTATTTTAAGTGCTGAAAAAAATTAATAATAATAATAATAATTAAAAAAAAAAAAAAATCACAAGCTTCAAGAATTGAGCCCAGAGCCCACCTGTACTACCTTGAAGATGATAATAGGTCCCTGGACCAGGAAGGCAAACTCTTTCCTGCTGGAGGTTTATGAATTCCCAGCTGATTTTCTCCTTCCTCATGCACCCATGAGGGTGTCACCACTGTTGTGCTACAAAGATCATGTCTCAGCTGCTCTCTCTGCCCAGCAAAGCTTTCATTAGTCACCATCCCCCCCGGGGCTTCCCTTCTGCGTACCTTTTCCTGGCATCAAGTCAACGCCCTCCTACTCTTTCAACCCTCAGCTAAGGACTCTCACAGGATACTTTTAGAGGAGTGAAGAGATTTGACTAAAGCCACCCAGACAGAAAGCAGCTATGCTAGGGTTAAACCCAGCTCTAATCCCACTCCCTGTCTTACTTCCACCACAACCTAAGCCTGAATGGATAACAGCTTCTTAAGGGCAAGGTATGTTTGCGGTAAGCTTGCCTGTTCAGGGATTTAGCAAGAGGAGCCTCCCACATTCACAGGGCAATTGCTCCAACAACTGTCACCACTGCTGTTCCTTTGATTTTGGGGCTATCTGTTTTTGCAGTGTTCTGTTGATAAAGTGATTCAACAAGTCAAACTGGCATCATTTTGTCTCCATTAGGAAAGTTTGTGGACAGCCTCTCTGAACTCTATAAATTTGTGTCAGGCCCATTTCATAGAATCACAGAATGGCTCTGAGGTTGGAAGGAACCCCAGAGCTTATCTACTCCAACCTCCCCACCATGGGCAGGAACATCTCTCAGCTAGACTGANAGCAGAGATCATAGTCACAGTGAGATCTGCTCAGGGTCACAGCCATGCTAAGGTGGCTGAGCTCTTGGTCTAAAGACACAACACTTAAGGAAGAAACCTGTAGTGCACTGAAGATGGAAGCAGCAAGTGGCATAGTGATACACCATGCTGGGTAAGAACTGGAGGATGAAGACATCTGCCCTCAGGGTCAGATTCAAGGGGACAATATTTTGCAGTAAACTTGTATTTGCAAACATCTCAAATGAATAGCACTACAATGTTATCACACAGGCCACTGGGGCATACAGCACCTTACCATGTGTGCTATCATCAGTGACATCTGCTGCTGGTTCATCCTGCTGCTCTAGCAGAGGGAGGAAACACCCTTCCACAGGGAAAATGCCATCAAAGAGCATGGGCTGAAGGCTGGTGAAACTCAAACTAAGGTGATACTCTGCTGCCTGGCAATGAAGGTTTGCCTTAACTGTTGAGACATACACAAGACACCCTAGGGGTATTTCTCCCAGGAGAAGAGCTAGGGAGCAGTGGTTATAGCATTTAAGATGCCAAACCCCAACCATACAGCCTAACCTCACCAGAGCTGCTTTCTGCCAAGAAGCTGCTCTCCTTGGAGGTCTTCTGTCAGTATAAGCACACACCACTTCTCTTCTTACCCAGCCTGGCTATTGTGGTCTGATTTCATACCTGCCTGCTTTTTTAACAACTAGCATCTATCTACATGACCAGAACCCCTTCCTCAGCTTCACTGCAGATCTGTCTAAAGCTAACAGCATGAGCAGCTGCCTTCTGAAAGCAGAATCTTCTAGACTGATCACTTTCCTTCAGTGCTGTGATTAAACATTTGGCTGGATATGGTAATTGTCACTCTCAAGTCCCTGTTTTGGGGTTAGGCTGAAACTAAGTGGAAGCAATGAGATAAACAGGAGTTTGGGAGTTACATATATATATATTTGGGGATAAGAATATAAATAAAACACTAAACACTTCAAGATCTAGAGTAATGGCAAAAGCAATTATCAGACAGTTACATCTCTGATAAATTAGCATGACAATAAAATCCTCTGACCACAAGTGTTTCTGAGAAACAGCCTCGTGACCCACACTTCCTTTGGGAAGGGCTTTATTGTAGTCTGCTGAAAAAGGATCTGATTCATTCCCAGCACTGGCTACAAAATACTCTGTACAAACCCAGGCTGCAGGGAAAACTCCCCAGCACTGACAGAGCAAAGAAGAACTGGCACAAAGAACAGAAGCCTGCCACTCAACTAGTACACAAAAGAAGCTACCCAAAGCTTAGGCATGGACATGAAGAATGCCCACAGCAATAACAACAGACAATAAATCTCTTCTCTTGACTTGCTGCCCTATCAGAGCTCTAGCTGCTGCTTTCTAGGAGGTGAATTTCAGAAACATTTAAGATAGGGAGCTTGGATTCACAGCAGTGGCTCACCTCTGCTTTAAGCTAATATTTGATCTGGGCTCCTCTGAGTAATTCTAAAATTCTTCACACACAGTGATTCCAGCCCAGATTTTGATTTGTGCAGTATCCTATGGCCAATAAACAATTATTCTTTATGGAGAGGTCAGACTGTTCTGTTCCCACACCTTTTAGCCCTAAATCCTTATAATATCTTAAATCAGTAACAGAATTGCCTCCTTTCCCACCCCCACTTCCTTATCCATATTCTAACATGTGATGATACCTTAATAATTCCTTCCTACTTCAGTTGTTATCTTACTGGAATAAGATCTTACAGTCACTTATCCTTTTAAAACCTTGCCCAGACAATGTCATGCCTCCAGGAATCCAGCCAGAGATAAGGACCTGGACTACAGCATGGAGCTGACAGAGCAGGAGGCTCCTAGAAGAAAGAAACCCTGCCAGGGACTGACTTAGAGGAGCTCCTGTCCTATTCAACTGTCGATCCACCATGGCACTCAAATAGGTTCTTTCTGCAAACAGCTTTCTAATCCATCTCTAAATCTTTCTACCTATTTACTAATGAGCTGCTGGCTAATGTTTGCTGCTTATCTCCCAACAAACCTGCTTAAAATCCTCAACTCAACAAAAATAAAGATTTGCTGAACACCCCCACCCCCACAAATCAATCCTTTCCACCGTCTCCAGTTATTTTACTATCACAGAACAAATCATAGAATGGTAAGGTTGGAAGGGACCTCAAAGATCATCTAGTTCCAACCTGCCATCACCTCATCCTGTAAACTGAAGAGGCAGCTCCCACCATTCAAGCCACAAAACAGCCTTCTAACTTTACAACTTTATGATTTGTATCACAGTAGACCTTTTTAATTGTTTCACTGTTGTGATAGTTTGGTGCTGGGAAAGCCAAGAGGTGCTGCACCGTTGCCTCACAGCAAATCAAAAAATGGCAAATGAAAAAGTTCAGCTGCTTGCAGTCAGCAGCTGCCTGAACAGGTGCAATACAGAGCTCAGATTAGCTCCACGCTCCAGCAGCCAATTCACCTATGATTTAATTCCAGGCTGGAGCAACAAACCCAATTTCTCCTTCATTCAATTCACCCCTCTATTTATTTTATTTTATTTTTTTTTTAAAGTTACCTGGTGATGTCTTCTACTCGCTCCTGCCACCCGGGCACCAGTCATCTACGCTGCCCCCCGGGTCCTTCTGCCCTGCCCTACCCCACTCATCCGCGGGGAACGCCGGCGCCGCTTCCCAGCGGCCAGCAGCAAACGGCACTCATCATCGGAGCTGCAGTGCTGCTGCAACGCACTGGAAAACACCGCCGGCTGCTCTGCCCGACAAAAAAACTTCACAGCCCGGAAAAGGCGGCGGGGGTAGGGCTCCCTGGCTTTTTTAAATGACCTAATACTGCCAATTAGGAAGTGGCTCTGCACAGTTCAGAGGGACACCAGCAGCTGTTTCATGTAGATGAGCACAGAAAAAGCAGGAGGGCCCCACTGCAGCCTCCGACTCCACGTTGGCAAAAATAAAAGGGACGAGTGAAGGAACGGCGCTAAGCAAATAAATCTTCATGTCCACACAAAAAGCATCTAACTGAGAGAGACCCAAACAGCTCCCTCCCATTCATTTCTTCTCCAGGGAGGACTCACACACTAGGAATTTCTTCTGCACAAATTCACAAGAGATGATGTCCTGTCCTTACCTCCCATGCCAGCCAAGCAAGATGTATCTGAACCCAAAGTTTTAACTTCAGATGTTTTCTTACAAGAAAACCCACAAAGACCTACACTCCTACACGCTGCAAGGCAGGCCTCCTGCTCTTACTTCCCTTCCTTTGCTGATGAGAGACCGCAGGCACACCTACAAAGAAAAAAATTAAGTAGGACAGCAACGGATTTTTCCTACCTGTAGCAGGCTCAGCTGGTTGCAGTGCTGGGTTGACATTCCTCTTCTTCGCTGAGGAGCTTAAATCAGTTTCTCCATCAAGGTTGGCATCCACATCCACTGCAGCCTGTGGCTCCAGATCCTCTTTTTCTGTGGCTGGTAATGCAGGGGAGCAAGGTGTCTCCGTTGCAAACACCACTGCATCAAAACTCTTTACCATTTTAGGAACTTTATCCAGAGAGGAGCCATCACCTGCCAAATCCAAGCTCTTCGCTCCCACATTTTCCAGCACGGCTGCCTCAGCATCACGCAAGCGGCACGGACACGGTGAGAAGGGTGACTCGGGTACAGCTCGGCCCTGCTTGCCCTCAGGCTCAGCCAAGGCTTCCTCCTGAGCTGCTCCGGCAGAGGGACCAGCATCACTCTCAGCAGCTGGACAAACGGTGTCGGTGCTGGAGTCGCTGTCACACATGGGCTCCTCTGCGATGGGCTGCAGGGCTGCCCGGGGAAGCAGGCTGTCCGTGTCCTCCTGCTCCTCCGGATACGCTGCCACAGCAGTGATTGTTGCCGGCCTTGACGCTTCCTTGCCCTCACAGGCGTCACTCGGGGCTCCCGTTCCTGAAGCGTGCTTTAATTCAGGGGTGCTGCTGGCGGGGGAGGTCTGGTGTACCGCTTGACTGGGGTCATGCTCTCGGCTCTGCCTCACATCCGGGCAAGGATCACTCTCCACATCCTGTGACTTGCCTGAGGGTGCAGGTCCGTGCATGGTGCCTTCTCCTGCGCTCGCTGCCCCAGTCTTGCATGCTTCTTTGGCACCAACTGTCCTTTTCACTCCAGCATCCGCACTGCTGCTGCCTGCCACAGGCCCCTCCTGACTGCAGGCAGAAGGTTTCACAACAGCAGCAAGAAGTTCCTCTGACAAAACCTGCTCCCTGCCACTTGGATGAGCCTCTTGCTCAGGCTCAGTTTTGCCTCCTTCAGCTTGCTGTGAGAGGCTCTGCTCCAGAAAGCCCTCGTCCCCTTCACGGTCCCCGCACCAGCTGGCTCTGGCAGCTACCCTGCCATGCTCCCTGCCGCGCTGCCGGGCGAGCTCTGCTGCCACCACCATCGCTTCCTGATTTTGTTTAGATTCCTCATTATGAATTACAGAGGGTGTGTCTATTAAATTATCCTCTGCACAGTCTGCACCCTTGGCACACGTTGCTAAACCAGGGTCATTACCTTGCAGGGTTGGCTCCTGCCCGGGAGGTGCCACTGCCTCATCTCCCTCCTGACTTGCAGCCGATCCCACTCCTCTGGGTAGTGGAGTGAGCGGTTTCACCTCACCACACAGCTCTGAAGCACTTTCTGCTCTCTCTGCTGCAGTTCGTGCAGGCTCTTTCTCTGCCAAGCTTGCACTCACAGCCTCTGGAGGGAGCGATGCAGGCTCATGTTTGCTCTCTTGAGCAGCGTCCAGTTTTGAGCTGTCGCCCATTTCAGCTTCAACAACAGTGTGACAAGGAGAAGGGTGGCAGCTAGCAACTTCCTGACCTCCATCTGCAGAATCAGTGCTTCCTCCATCTCTGCTGCTGGTATCAGTTCCTGCTGGTTCCTCTTCAGAGGCTCCACTGCCTTCCACTGCCTCGGCCAGATGTTCAGTGGTCTTAGTGCTTTCCCCGTGGCATGCAGGTTCTGCACTGCTTAGGTTAGACCCAGCAGTATTGTTACCTGCAGGCTTAGCATCAGTGCCATCAGTTTCCATACTATCTGTCAGAGAGGGCAGGCTGGAATTCCCATCTGCGCAACCTGCTTCCACTTGTCCTTCTTGCTTCCTGCTTCCGTGGACTTCCAAACCAGGACTGGATTTTGATGCACATGTGTGCACCTTCATTCCATTCACTGCTGGTATCACTGCCTCAGCACTTGCAGTGACATCCTGTCCTGCTGTGACACTGGCATCATTTTTGCTTTCCAAGAAGTCACCGTTTACCTGACCAGGGCATGAGTCTGCTCCAGTCTCTTTGCCACCGTTGGTCTTGCAAAGGTCAGTGGAGACATCGCCAGTGCCACCTCCTGCATTCATCCCACCACACGCTGGTACCACTCCCACATCTGCATCCTCCCCACCTGCACACTTGGTGCCATTAAAAGCCCCGAGGAGGGGCTGAGCAGCACTGTCTGACTCTTCCTTAGCTGGCAATTGCTGCTCTAGGTCTGCAGTCCTCCTCCCACCGGCCTCAGCCATCCCATCCTTTACCTTCTGCTGGCCCGCAGCCCTCTCAGCTGCCCCTGTGCAGTTCCTGCATTCGGCCTGGCCCATAGCCGCATCCGCGCCCTCCGAGGAAGCTGGGGCTTCACCTGCAGGTTCAGCCACAGCACCAGCACTGCCAGCTGCACGCTCCTCAGCAGCCTGCACTTCCTGGTGGGCACTACCTTTACTGCACAAGCCAGCCTGATCCACAACAACTCCAGCAGATGTCATTCCAGCTTCCTCATTTGTATTTCCACAGAAGGGAAGATGTATGGCACCGTTTACACTTGCACACAGGCTCCCTGTGCAGTCCTTCTCCTCTGATGTAGTCCCTGAGCCTTCAGCAGAGGCTGGCCCCTCCTCTTCCTTTCTGCTCAATGTCACTGTGTTTTCACTTCCACAGAAGCACTCTGGGCTCAGCATGTCATTTGGTGCATCATTAAAAGCTCCCAAATTCCTGCTGTTGCGTTTCTCCTCCTGGTGGCTTTGGTCTGAGAGCTGCCTGATGTCCAGGTGAACGAGATCAGATGGACTTTCCTGCCTTCCTTCTCCAGCCATTTCTTCTAGGCTCTGAGAGGTAGAGGTTGGGTGGCCATCTGCTTCTGCTTCCTTAGCACAGCTGTCTCCAGATTCTCCCAGTACAGGCCCTGTCTGCTGCCTTAAACTCTGCAACAAGAGCAAAAAAAAAGAAATAGTTACTTAGTACTGTCACACATTTACACTGTCTCCACACCATTCCCACCATGTACAAAGTCTGTACCTACATAAGCCCACTCCATGCAACTCCTGCTCCCTCTATACCTCCAGCATGGTGCTGTCTAGGAGAGAGTTACAAACATGCTACACTGGGTGCTTCACGTTGGTTTTCTTATGTAGTAATACTGCAATTATTAGAATGACAGAAACATTGGTTGGGAAGAGCATCTGGAGGTCATCTAGTCCAACCTCCTGCCTGAAGCTGGCCTATAGCCAGGTTAGTCATGACTTTATCTTGCTGAGCCTCCAAACCCTGCAATGATAGGAGTACTTCGCCACTTCTCTGAGCAATCTTTCCCCACCACCCTCCCATGAAGAAGTCTTTCCGAACGAACAGGGTCACAGCACTGGCACAGGGTACCCAGAGAGGCTGTGGAGTCTCCCTTTCTGGAGATTTCCAAGGCCCATCTGGAGGCATTTCTCTGTGACCTGAGCTAGATTGCATGGTCCTGTTCTGGCAGGGAGGTTGGACTTGATAATCTCTTTGGGTCCTTTCCAACCCCTGACATCCTGTGAGCCTGCGAACAGCCCAAACAACTTGAAGCTGAAGTTCGTGTCTCTACCCCCTCAGTACAGCATCTGCCACGACTGGGAAGAACTCTCTTGTTTGTAATTGCTCTTCAAACAGCTGTAATCATATTTCTTGAGTGCACTTAAATTCAAGATGAGTAAACAGCAGAATTCAGTCTAGCAAATAATGCAAATATATACCAGCCTAGTCCCAAAGGCCTTGAGCAAATGCTGTTTAAGAACTTCAGATCCCTTCCTGATGGCACTCTCCAGCTCTCATAGGCATTGCTCAATATTCTCTGTATTGATGGAAATGCTACTTCAGACGTGGGAATTGGCTGATGATGTCCAAACACTGCCACTTGTCTCTGGCTCCGAGCTAATCACCTCATCTATTCCTGAGGACTGCACGTGTAATTAAATAGCTGAGACTTATTTCCTAAATGGAAATAAAATCTTGACAATGATGCCATACTATTAAAATTAATATCTACTTCCTCAATCCCTCTCTCATCTGTATTTTTCTCCCTAAGCACCTGCTTTGTCAAGGATCCCACAACCTTCTACAGTTTGATACAATCAAAGCTTTGCTTAAAAAAATAATTGTTTTGAATATCTCCTTTTTTATTCTCTTCTCTGCAGCATATCAGTGTTCACCTGTTAGAACAAGTGCCTTGTTAAATCAGTGAGCAACCTCAATCCTTCCACTCATACCCCACAGAGCTCCCTTGGGGTATTGCACCATCAGTTTTGGGAGGCCACGCTGGGTTTTCGACACTAAGTGTCTGTGATTCTCCACAAGCACAAGATTCCAAGATATTTCAAATCTGTTACTTTTTACACTTAACAGCAAAACCACTGCCCCAAATCCCATGTACTCCAGCAGCCTCACTGAAACATATCCCTATAAACTTGAAGACTCTATTTCTCGGAGGAGGAGAATTTTGGGATGCTAGGAACAAGTTCTTTACCATGAGGGTAGTCAAACACCAGAACGGGTTGTCCAGGGAGCTGGTTGAGGCCTCAGCCCTGGAGATAGTCAAGGTGAGGCTCAACAGGGCTCTGGCAACCTAATCTAGCTAAGGATGTCCCTGCTGACTGCAGAGGAGATTGGACTAGATGACCTTCAGAGGTCTCTTGCAACCCAGACCATTCTATGATTTGTAACAAAAAACGTCAGCTTAAGCATCCCTTATAATTTTCCCTGAATATTCAAGCTGCCAATATGTTGATTGGTGCATCAGAAGGAAGTTCTGGTGCTGCCTGTGCAAACGGTGGCTAAAATCATCACTGCTGCCTTGAGGCTATTATGCTTACTCACCTTTCCACACACTGAGGTTTGCAAACCATGAGCACTGCCACTGGATCACCAAGACACAACACCAAACGTACCTCTGGTGCTTGTCATGCATCTCCTATCTAGAATCACAGAATGGTCTGGCTTGGAAGGGACCTTCAGAGGTCATCCAGCCCAACTCCCTCTGCAGTAAGCAGAGGCATCCTCAACTAGATCAGGCTGTTCAGAGCACCACTGAGCCACACCTTGAGTATCTCCAGGGATAAACTAATCCTGCTACCCAGCTCCCAAGTATGCTGTCACCTATGCCAGAGCTCCCTGGCTTCGAGGTATCCCAAGACGGGTTAGCATTGAAGGCAGGCAGCACAGCATCTCCACCCATCATGTAGCACCAGGGATGGGACACTGGGCTCTGCATGCAGTGCTACCCAGAGCCTGCAGCTATTTTAGCAAGGGCAAACCAACAGGATCAAATGGTGTGACAGCCGTCTGGTGGCTATAACCCTGAAGTAGAGCAAAGAGCTCTCGCTGCTGGTTCCCTGCCGGGATGGACAGACACACAGAACACCAATACTTGCTTGGGAACAAGCAAGTTTCCCAAAAGGAGGGGCTGTGGCAGCCCCAGCATCCTCACAGTGAAGTCACTTTGCTGATAGCCTGAGAAATAGAGCTGTCTCCAAAGGAAGTCAACTGGCTCTTAACTGACCTGAAATGAACCTCAATGAAATAATTACAAGGCTTCTTTCCAAATTCAAATCAGATTAGATGTGAAGTGAAACAGGGCTGGAAAGAAAAAGTCTAAGTCTAAACATAGCCTTTTCTGATTCCATTGTCAGGCAAAATGCACCCATCTGGCACTTGCACAAGCAAACAAGAAGCACGCTGGATGTGGCCCCCACGGAAAAGGGGAAGCAACTTCATGGGTAGCCCTGGGTCTGCTGCTCGTGCCACCAGTTCCTGGTAAGATTGGCAGTAATTAACATCTCAGATGCTCAGGGAAGGGTAAAAATGGCTCAAGACTGGCCCGTGCCCCTGAATGTTCCCCCAAGACCACTGCCTGCAGACAACGATTCTCACCTTCCTGTTATTCAGAACACACACCTCTGTAACAGCAGATACAGGAGTTGGTGAAGGAACACCCGCACAGGATGCCAGCTGAACAAGGCATGTTGGGCATTTCTGAGAAGTGGCAGTTCAGCTCTTTCACCTTCCTATCCCACCTGAGACCTCGTGGCATCAATTTCAAAGCAGTGAAAGGAAATGAATCCAAAGCCCCAAGCTCCCATGGTCTGACCACCGGGGGTCTGAGAGGAGCACAGTGAGGAGACCACTATCGGCACAGATCCCATGTGCCCAGCACAGGCTTGTGCTAAGGAAATGGCAGCTTTCTCCATCACCTGCCCCACAGACTCTCAGCTCAGCCTCCTCTCTGACACTGAACATTCACATCTGAACAGAGATGGACTCATCCTCCACAAACCCAGCCTCACTTCAGAGTGAGCCAGATGACTGCCAGACATTCCTGAGGGGCAGTGTGCCTCTGGGAAGGTTTTCCCTGTCCATCCAAGTAGGTCTCAGCGTAACAGAGAAGAAAGGAGCTGCGAGCAGAGAAAGCCCAGGAGGTCAAGCAGAGCCACGATGTACAGCCCCCAGCCTACTTCTCTTCTGAGAGAGAAAATTTTCTGCCTAGTAAAGCTTGATCAGCTCTGCCCTCGCTCAGCAGAGAAGCAAGCAGACTGCTGGCTGCCTGACAACGACACCCAGAGAAAGGTGCAGGTAAATACACCCACTAAGGGTGCCCACAGGTGGAAGTCCTCCCCAGGGGCCAAGCTGCAAGCAGCCAGCTCTGCTGTTCTTTCATCATCTCAGCCCTTTCCTTACCACGTGCTGGTGGCTCTGCATGTGCATCTGAAGGTGGCGAATGTCGCTCTCCAGGCTGGCTGCTGCCCCTTCCTTGGCTTCAGCTGTCAGCATGTAAACGTCCAGCCCGCGGTGGTGCTTCACACTGTAGTCCCCAGAGTGCACCGTGTGAGACAAGGTGCTCCAGGAGTCTGGCTCCTTGGCTTCCTCTCTGCAACAGAAGCAGCACAGGTTAATCTGCAGGCAAGGAGGGATGCTGCATTGCAGGACACTCAGGCTGTTCTTCACCCTGGACACTCATCTAATCAACAGCCCCTGCGAAACACAGCACTGGCTCCAGGGCCAGACAGACGAATAGACACACGCGCTGCTTGGGCTGCAAAATTAATGAGATTTACAGCCAAGGCCAGCCACAAGCTTTATTTCACAAGGTCCTTCTCAGGTAGAGAGAGCTCTTTGTTTTTCTCCAGACTACAAGAGGCTAGCAGAAAGGGCACAATAATTACTTTCTAAACTGGAATTTATTGCAGGTGAAGATCACCAAAGCAGCTGTTGTAGAACAGAAACCTGAAAGATAGAACTGCAGAGGGACAACTTCGAAGAAATGAGGATTATCATGACATTAGATTCTAAGATTTCTACACCAAAACCAGCACACTGCTTCACAAACACCCAACAGTCATCGACTTGTAGCCATTTTTTCACTCCTGAAATGAGTTTAGCTTGCTCTGTGAAACTGCAAGATGTTCTTAATGTTGTCAGCCTGTTTGGTCCTTCCGTAGCACTACCTCTGGTTTTGTTTTTACCAATCAGAAGAAAGGAAAAAAAGATGCTGTTGCAGATCAGAATGAAGGAGTAACTCAGCAGTTAAATGTATTCCACAGCAATATCTATTCAGACACCTCTTTTTGAATGTCAAACCCTGATTCTGCACAGGTTTCTGAGTCAAAGCAGGAATCCTTCAGGTCTCATTGAGCAGCAACGAGGCTACATCGCCCCTTGAAGGGGGTGAGGAAACATTTACCTTACCAAGGTGTACAGGTTTACAGATTTCATTTCAAATCAGAACTGATTCAGGAAACCCAAGATCTTCAGTTGTCCCAGGACAGGACTCACAGCATCCCTTGGGACAGAACTGGAAGACAGGCTTATGCTGACCTGCTCAAGGGTGTGAGAAATGGAAATTTCTCCATGTTCCTTTCACTAGGGCTGCATCTACCAACAGCAAGCCCCAGCTGAGAGCATGTGTCCCCGTCCCCCCCACATTGTGGAGACCACCTCCTATCACAACAGGCATCCCCAGATGTCCCTTTGCAGCACAGCTCAGGATTTCCCTAGAAGGGACAGAGCTGTGATTGCAATTAATTAGAAATTCAAGAAGGTTCACACAGCAAATGCATACCACCAACCAGGTGAAACTATCACAGAATGGCTTAGGTTGGAAGGAACCCTAAGGATCATCTACTCCAACCTCCCCACCATGGGCAGCTCCTTTGCCAACTGTATTTTTCACTCTGCAAGCAAGAAGTGCCCACCTAGCAAACCGCAGCAGGGCTACCTCCCTGGGATGCCAAGCAATTTCGAAAGCAAAGTGGTAAGAAGTGAACAATACCACAACTGGCAAGAGGAATGGGCAGAACAGGGTGGGGAAACAGTTGGACAGTTCATCATAGAGATGAGAGACCTGTGCAGATGACAGAGCTGGCAGCAGCTGCCCCTGCGCCACCCTGGCACAATCACCCACCCCATTCTGTGACTCACTCTGGGTTAAATCTCCAAGGAAATTGAGACAAAGAAAACTCAGGACTTCCACCATTCAACTCTGACTCCAGCAGAGCTACTCTTGACTTAAACAGAATCAACATTACCACAGAAAAACAGAAGGAAGGATCTAACTTTTTGTGGTGATTAGTATAAAGCCAAGGAGGGAGTGAAGTCAACTGAGCCATTACAACCGACTGCAGAAATGTCCTTTCTTTAACAAGCAAACACAGACCTTTCTGTCTGCAGTATTTTTCTTTTCAGCTGCCATATAGCAGAGACCACTGTACTCAGGGCTACTCTCAGAGAACAAGGAGACAGCACAAACCCCATATTCATCCCCTCGTGGTGATAACATCAGCCAGATGAAAGAGCGAAGCACAATGAGTCTGCTCGAACTGAACACAATGAGCCTGCTCCACTTTCTCATCAGCTTCAAGTACACTTGTGAGCATCTTCAAATCAGCACCCACAAAGCAGCCTGCATGACTTCAGCCTTAAAGAACCTTCAGTGACATCAAAAGCCTCAAAATCTGGAGTGAGATGACAGGTAAGCAACGTCCCCTGCAACACTGTGAGCATGTCCACCCTTCCTGCAATCTGCCACCTCCACACGGCCCAGACAGAGCAAATCATAGAATGGCTGAGGTT
>WBNM01045915.1:3031-22532 GCA_013399055.1 Ramphastos sulfuratus
GTTTAGGAATGTAGCTGAGGGTATGCCGTATGTTATGCTTGTGTCAGAGACCAAGAGTTATTTGGGAGAGCTGAGTTATCCAGTGGCTTGCTTGATATGTTTGAATTTGATGTTTCTGGCTGCTATTGTAGGTCTGTTTGTAGTTTGGAGAAGAGAGAAAAGCAGAAATAAACAGGTTCCGAATGAGGTTTTTCCCTTCTCTGGAGGCAGCAGCAGGGAGTCAGGAGTTAAAGCAGCAGGCACAGGTGAATATGTAATATACATATTATACATAATATGTATATGCAACAAATACACATACACTATATTAACAGATATATTCTGGTAAACAGTATGTCTCAGTATAATAGGATACTTTTGTCATGTCTTTAGTGAGATCTTTCTCACCCTCTGAGAACTTTTTACCATGAGGAAAGAAAAAAAATTCACCCTGGAAGTCAAGGTAACTTTTGCAGTAAATAAATATTCTTAAATGAATTAACAACACCTAACATTCATAGTCAGGTCAACATGACAATACCAAGTCAACACTGACTCATACCCCTGTGCACCCATGCACACATGTATGAGTTGGAAAATACAATGCCTGTGTGGTTTTGTTGCAAGTTTTTGATCAGCACAGTTTGCAGCAGTAATCCATGCACATTTAAACAGGCACAAGAAGCAAATTCTGTGATTTCTGCACAGGAAGCATGTGTAGCTTGTGTAGTCACTACTTTTCCCAGAGTAGAGAGAGAAAATGAAAGAGGTGAGCAGAGAGATGAAATGGAGTTAAAGGAATTCCTTGAAATAAGAAGACACAGACTGAACTTCCTCTCAACTTTGTAACAGCAGAAACTAACAATAAAAGCTACTGCAAATATCACAGAATCACAGAATTAACCACTACTGTCAGTGCTGAGTGTCAAGGCTAAATCCACAAACTGATTAAAACAATACTGACTCCTTTCAAGTGGGGATTGTGAAGCAAACTTTATAGGTAAAAAAAACCAAAACAGATACCTACTTGTTGTTTTTAAAGTGTTTGCTTAAGGTCCCAGAAGTCACAGAATCACAGAATTAACCAGGTTGGAAAAGACCTCTAAGATCAGAGTCCACCCTATCACCTAACCCTTCTAATTAACTAAACCATAGCACCAAGTGCCTCATCCAGCCTCCTCTTAAGACACCTCCAGGGACAGGGACTCCACCACCTCCCTGGGCAGCCCATTCCAATGGGTGATCATTCTTTGTGTGAAGAACTACTTCCTAACGTCCAGCCTAAATAGTTTAACTGACTTCACCTTACAAACCACTTTAAGTACTCAATGCAGCCCAGAAGAAGCAAGTCTGATACTTTTTTTTTTTTTCAATAAATAGCTGCCGAAATATCTGCTGCAGTTTTTCAACCTACCTGCATATTCACTAGGCAATTTTCATCACATACAGCTGTTCATGCAACTTTAATGGTGTTTATCCCCCAAAACATTAATGTTTTCTGGTTAACTCTCCCATGTCACAAATAATTTTGTGAAAGATAACCTGCTAAAGGTGGAAGTTTATGCAGAAGCTTTTGCTAAGTGACTCGTGCACACACATGGAGCAAATACCACCTTGCATACACAGGCATTCGAATGCCTGAACTAAGCACATCACAAATCACATCGGGGCATACAATATGGGTGGAGCTGGTCTTAGTTTGAAGTCATAGAATAGAATCATAGAATGATAAGGTTGGAAAAGACCTCAAGGATCATCTAGTTCCATCCCCCTGCCATAGGCAGGGACACCTCCCACTAGTACAGGTCACTCAAGGCCTCGTCCAACCTGGCCTTGAACACCTCCAGGCAGGGAGCAGCCACAACCTCCCTGGGCAACCTGTGCCAGTGTCTCACCACCCTCACTGCAAACAACTTCCTCCTAACATCCACTTTCAATCTCCCCTCTGACAGTTCAAACCCATTGCCCCTTGTCCTGGCATTACAAGACCTTGTCAATAGTCCCTCCCCAGCCTTCCTGTAGGCCTCCTTCAGATCCTGGAAGGCTACTCTAAGGTCTCCTGGAAGCCTTCTCTTCTCCAAGCTTTCTTGCTAGTATTTTTTTGATGTAAATTCCTCTTTTTAATAAATGAAATACTTTTTCAACCTTATAAAGTAGACTTTAGAATCATTTTTATGATTCCTACATTTTTTCATCTAGAAGAGATCACCATGATCCCAAAGATCTGATTTGATTCCTTACCTAAAGCAGACTGAAGAACCACTTGCAGGCATTAAAACTTGTGGGTGTTCTTTGCTATATATAAATTAGCTGCCAAGGCATGACTGAAACAGGTATTTAAAACTCAAATTGAAAGAGGAAGAGATGACAATAAAAGGCAATGTTTATGTAAATTTCACAGAAACTAAATTCCTGATGTGATAGTCCTGCCTATCTGTAAAAATGAACTGTACAAATGTCTCTACCCATTTCTGAGCTTCTTGATGTATCTGTGAGCAGGGAGGGCTTCCACAGAAGTAAACATGGTAAACATCTACCTGGACAGCATTATGACACATCAAGGCATGTATGGTTGATGGCATATCATATTTTATTTAAACACACTGCAGAAGGACAGTAAATTTTACAGGTCAGATTTGCCACGGTGCTTGAACAAAAATGATGCTGCAGGGAAGCGCAAACGGTCAGCTCACAAGAGAGCTGCTAAGGTGCAGCTTTCCCTTTATCCTCCCAAAAGAAGCATCCATAGCATTGTTAAGCTTAACAGGTCCCTCAGCCCAACACACCTTCTAGTCACATGGGTTTTAGAGGGATAACAGCTTACATGGGCTATGGTATGCCTTGACCTGCATGATTTTTAGTAGAGTCCCACGGTGAATCGCAAAACAAGACGGCAGCTCTGTCAGCCTTTAGCAGCTCTTTGCCCCACTTGCCACTCTGAAGCACTCTCAAGTCACCTCATGCCTTAACACTGTAATTGTACATAAAGGTACTAAAGCAAGTTTCAGTGAGTCAGACTCAACCATATGAGTATATAAAACCATGACCATTTACACTATCTGGTCACATTATGTTAGACCTCAACCTTCCTAGAGGCAACAATTTCAACCACATGACACATGTATTTCAACCATAACTGTGAGCCCACAGTTGCTTTGTGGTTTTGTTGGTTTGTTTTGTTTCTTAAGTTCTCCATATAAGTATTTTCTGAGTTTGCATTAGAGTTTTATTTACACAGTTAGGTCCTGAGTCATCCCACCTGCATCCAGAGGAAAGTCTCCATTGCACATTCGGGGGGACAGATGAGACACATCCTGTTGATGTTACAGCCCTGAGAACATGACCCCTGGGCATCAGGACTTTCATTTTGAACTGTGCAGCTATAAGCCTTCACTGACAGGAGAAACTCAGCTCTCTTTGCTGCAGACAGAGAAACAACACTGACTGACACACAGACAACTGCTAGGAAGGCACTAGGATCAGTTTCATCTTATCTTGGGAAACCTTTCAGCCATATAATGAAATAAAAATCTCTCGGGGACCTTAGAGAAAAATGGTTTTTTTGGTTGAGCAACCACACCTTCCCCTCTAGGCTCCATGTGAGCTACAAGTTTAATCCCATTGTCCTGCAAAGACACTGGCACAAGCAGGACCACCCTTAATTCCATCGACTGCTCCACGGCTGCAAGCTTCATGCAAAGCAGCATTCAGCTGTGTATGCCTATTAGGGCTTTAACACTGGAGACAGAAGTGGAAGACACAGCCAAGGTAATTTAATCTAACAAGACAATTCATTTTCTTCATCACCCTCCACCCCCCCTCACTGCCCAAAATGACTCAGTGACAAGTGCCCAGTCTTTTCTAATGGAAAGAGAATTGTATGCCCATTATCTTTACCCTTCACTCCACAGGAACTGTAAAAATGTCTCTACCCATTTCTGAGCTTCTTGATGTATCTGTGAGCAGGGAGGGCTTCCACAGAAGTAAACATGTTGCTGCTACTCTAAAGCAGGACAGAGACCTGATCTGGGTACCTGATACTTAATGCAACTCTGAACTGTGATTTCACTTTCCAGGTTTTTTTTTTTTTTGTTACTGTTGCTGTTGGTTACCAAAAGCATAAAGCCTGCCCAAGAAGAAAGCCTCTGCTCCACTTCCCACTGTCCCCACTTTGCTTCCTTGCAGGGCACATATGCAAGAGAAACATAAAACAGCTTCCTTAGCTCTAGTGGGGTGTAGTGACTGCCTCACTCCAAGTTTTTCCCATTGAGATGTCACCTTTTATCCCTTTTATACACTACTTTTCAGAGAGACACTTTTTTAAAGTATTCCCTGTTCCCTGACCACAAATAAAAATCTTCAGCTATGAAAGCATCTATACTCCAGCCTTGACAGTTGTAGAACATTATTACTGAATCATACACACACACAAGACTGTTTTTCTCTCTGCAAGAACACTCCATTCACTGCTTCTTACATTCAAAGCAAGTCTGTATTTATACATGCATGCAGTTGATTAAGTCTCATATGCAGCTACCCATCTGTCCCTCATCTGAAGGGTTGCCAGCACTTTTGTGACATCAGGTTGGGCAAGTCAACTACACCCCCTCCTTCCCACAAAGGGTAACACACAGTGTCTCATTATCTGTCAAGAGACTGAATTCATTCATTTCTAATAATCACAGGCTTTCACTGGATCTCCTCCATAATTCTTAATCAGGCATTTGTATGTGGTCTTCCCAGTGACAGATGTATTTTCTCAGCTCTCACTTTGCTGGTTCACTGCCAGTAATCAGCAGGCCAGGCAAGCTGGGGGAGTGTTTATGAAATCAAAGGACCGGGAGGGAAATCAGAGTTGGATTGTGTGCATTTCTGACACACAAACATCGGTAAACGCAGAGAACTTCACTCCTCACTCTCAACTGCCCCTACCAAGGGTGGGATGCAGATGATGACAGTGGTCACCTTGCTTGTACACTTTCCATGGCTCCACCTGTCCCATCACTCAGATCATGTAGCTGAGTTCTCTGTACATCACCCAGGCTCTTTCAGGTCACTAAGATGATGTTGTTGATGTCACTGCTGAAACGATCAACCCTGAAGCACAAGGCGATGATTGTTTCCTTGACTCACATTCACAGCACATTTGTTCCAGTAGGCTTGAAAATGAGGGGATGAGGCAGGCTAGGTTTTACTGCTCAGTAGGTTTTTGCTCCAATCTAATTAAAAATATGCAGTAATTCACTGAAGTTCCTTGCAAAATGTACGTGTTCTGTGCTTTAAAGTAAGCTCTGAAAGCAAATGGCCTGTTTTGGGGTGTTCTCTTAAATGCACACCCCAGATGAAGGTTCCTCGAATTTCTTTTTGATACTATATCAAAGCTGCTGAACCAGAAAAGCTGAGCTGCTTCTGAACTGTCTTGGGTTTTGTTGTTATTGTTAACAGTTTTTTCTCCTCCTCTAAAAGCTAACAAGGAAAGCCACTCTTGGTTCTCTGACGTGCAGAGAAAGTGACAGTATAGCCCACTGGAAACAGGCAGCTCTGGTCACCTTGGTCTGAAACTGGGTCAGGGATGCCAGCTTGTGGTTATACCCAAAGAACACTCAAGTAATAGTTGGGATTCAAATGATGAGGATAAGACCACTCTTTTCTTGCAGGCAGACTCAAGTAATTCAGCTTTAGTGCTGTGAGAGAAGGCAGCCTGCTCACAATTAAGGCACGTTTTGTGTACAGGCTCCATTTCTGGGAAATGCCATGGGGGATCCATACAAACAGGTAAGTCAAAACCCACACTGCCGTACCACCTTAATCCAAGGGCAAGACACCACTGTGCACAAATGGATAGTCAGTCCAGCTCCAAAGAGTGCTAACACTGCTGGAGAAATGCAGTGGGAAAGACTACGCAGCCATTAAGTCTTACACTTAGTGCCTAAGGGTCACTGTAAGCTGGGAAGCTGTAGCAGAGTGTGGTGCACACAAAAAGTTTGTGAGCACCTCAGGAAGGCTCTTGCCATTAAGTGTGTGCTACAGGATCCTCCAGAACAACTAGCTATCACATCACCAGTCCCCAAATTCAGCCTTTCTCAGGAACTGCCTGCCCTCATCTCCAAAGGAGAGTGCCCACAACCTGTACAGCAGAGAACAAATCCCTTCGGGGTTGTAACAATCAATTAAGGTATGTGAAGCAATTACTTTTACACCAATACAAATGAAATTCCTGCAATGCAATTAACTGTCCCTTATCATCTATTGTTGAACTTGTAGAAAGCATATGCTGTACACCCTCCCCTCTCCTGGCTTTTCCACCATTTTATCCCGTTTGTTTGGGGTAATGTAATGGGATCTACCTATTCTAGAGAAATAATATATGGCTGTAAATTATCTGAGTACTTTTAAATTACTTTTTTTTTTTCCTTTGAAATATAATTTCATTTGAGATTTTGCAGCTTTCATTTCTATTAATAAATTATCATTTTCCTTTATAAGTGATGAGCTAGTCTGTCATGTAATTTTTTCCTCTAAATAGACCAAGACTTTGATCTAATGTAAGCCATTGATGGGAGTAGAGAGACTTTTCTGTCTAATTTTGTTACAAAAAATATTCAATTAAACTTGGGAGTTTAATTCATCTAGTTATGAAAATTAAATGAACTCAATAAGGTACATTTGATTTGCCTCAGGAAAGGGGAAAAAAAAAAGAGAGAAGAATCTCTGAAAGGGGAAAAAATAAGAAGAAAGAACAAAAGTAACTTTTCCTCTTCAAGTTGAAGAGTCTGAGTTTTATTTTGGGTGCCTATGTAAAACTTATCCACACTGAGTTCACGTAAAATTTGTATCCAGAAGCCACAGGAATATCTCATATTAACACCCTAATTGTCTCCTGGGTAACAAAAATATGTGTGGGTCACAACTGAGTGCATCCCAGTCAAGGGAAAATCTGACTCTTCATGCAAGACAGACACCACACACAACTCCTTTCCATCTCCATTTGGCAAAAAAAAAAAATAAATATTGGAATTATTTTTCAATATGAGAGCAGAGCAATATGGATCTCTCCAAAAGAAGCTCCCTTCTAGTTCTGCAGCCATCACTTACCATTCTTGCAGATAGGACAGCACTGATCAGGCTCATACACTGGATCCACACACTCAGTCTGGGGACAAGCTGAGACAGTGCACAGCACTTCACCATTGGCTTCACAGCGACACTTCTCACATGGAGAAACCTGAAACACAAATCCAGTCACCTGTGAACTCTTTCACTCAATGGCCTCCTTAAGTGTGCATCTGCATTGTTCTTTCCTTCACCTCTTTTTTCCTACCCACTTGAAAACAAATGCTATTTGTGGTCTGATTAATGCAGAGAATCCTGTAAAATTACAGAACTGTAGCAGAAGAAACCCACAGATCCTGTTCTGAACCTGTGCACCAAATGGAATATCAAAGGGATCTTGGGAGCAAGAATACTTTAGACTATTGACACTTTGTTACTAACGATGCAAAATTAATAATCAATATTAATTTTGATATTCAGGCAAGGATTGTTAATAAACTATGAAATGGTAGTTAATAAACTATGAAATTTGTTTATTAACATTAAATCTCACCAGAAATCTTATTTACAATGTTCAAAATGCAGGGTTTGGATACTTATACACACAGGGAACAGGCAGCCTAGAACACTTTCAGAAATAACCAGCAAATGCAAACATTAAAACTGGAAAGAGGTTCTTAGTTTCAGTTATACCTCTTGCTCACCAGGGGACTCGAGAGGCTCCTCTCTGCTGCTAAGGCAGAAAGCACAATAAAATCTAGTTACAGAATTTCTTACAAAGAGGCTTTGAATATTTACTCACAAAATAGTATCAGACAGTGCCCAAAACTTGAAGGGAATTCTGTCGGTGTCTTGAAAGTCATTGCAGGCAAAGCAGAGCATAATGTGGTAGGAGAGAGCAGGCAAAGCAACGCAGGCATGTGGCAGAAGACTACTTACTGTTTGCCTCAATGCAATGGCTCCTTTGGCCAGAGATTCACCAATCAGAATGGCACTTTGCCAAACCTGACCATGTTAGGTGAAGTCAGGAGCTTGCTTTCCCTTATTTGGGAGGTACAAGTCTGGACAAGTCTTGGACCCTCAAAGTAGGTGTCCCCAAGTCTTCTGTCTTCTCCCTGCACTCTGCTTCCCATACCCCAGCAGAAGGAAGGGGATCAAGGGATCATGCCTGGGCAAGGCAGGACATGGATCTTCCTCAGCACACAAATAAAGGAAAAACTTCCCTATGACATTTCTAATGAATTTTCAGTAAATTAATAATTTAGATTAAATATGTTTTAACTCTATTAGAGGGCAGCAAACTAATTTAGCAAAAAATACTGTACTTAAAGAAGAAAAGTAATATTTTTCAAAGAGAAGACAGGAAAAAAAAATCCTTTGAATTCAGGCATTTCCCACAGGTGAACTGCATTTGGACCATTCTTGTAACACTTGCAAATTTCTGAAAAGAAAACAGCAATCCAAAGAAAAGAGTAAAGCAAAACACAGGTTATCCTTTTTACCTCCTGAAATGTTACTGGTTTTGAAGAACTCTACAGAATAGGCCTACCACGCGATAACTACTTGAATGACCTACTTCACTGAAATTAATTCCAAGCAAAACAGCATCGAGGCCTTATTTAGGGAAAAAATGGACTTTGAAATGTCTGCATTTGCCACATGAACAATTCCATCTGTCCTCTTCAGCATTCCTGACCAGGCTCTGCACACAGCATCGCTGATGTCCTCATCCTGCTCTGAGAGATGGAGGTAGATGGAAGCAAGGTTGCTAAAGAAGAATAGAATATATAATGTAAATCTCAGTGACTACTCCAGAAAACCACACTGGCATCTGTTCTCAAGAGTGCAGTGGAATGTTATTATTGGTAATCCTCTAAAGCCATAACCTGCACAGATTCTTGGTTTATGTAAGGATGAGGTTGGTTTTTTTATGGACCCTTTTTCATCCCTCTAATGGTTTAGCAGCAAGGGCTTCCCCAACACAAGAATGAGGGGAAAAGTAACACACAAAACTCAGAGTTAGAATAGAGAAATAAGAGTTTAATACAACATGAGGTATCATAATCACAATGCACAATTACCTTAGCTAATAATCTAATTAATCTAATGATACAATACATGATTACCTTAGGTTAGCCTAAACCTAATCCTAACCTAAATGCAGAAGCACAGTGAAATAGAGAAAAAAAACCCCAGCATGAAACAGAAAACCCAAGCCAGCAGCTACACAACTCCCACCTGTTCTGCTGCCATGCCTGCAGAAAAGAGGCAACACCCAAGAACCCACAACCCAGAAGCAGCAACAAGAACAGGGAGCCTTCCACATTGCAATCTGAACTTCAGGCCCCATAATACTTCGCTCCAGTTAGCACTTTCATTTTTGAAGCTGGCATGATTGCAGCATGGTATGAACAACAGCAGAAGATTCAATGCAATCCATGACAATTCCATTTTCCAGATGGAAATCAAGTGTTGCGTTTCTCCAATAAACCTCAAAACTATAAGAAAAAAAAAATACTCTCTGTGAAGAATCATCCCAATGTCTAACTTGCAGATCATCCAAATCTTCCTGTTTCTTAGGCAGTTCATCACATTTTTTTGTCAAATCCATTCGCTCCTTGCTTGCCTCTTTCACATCCTTCTCACTTCCAAAGCTCAAACATGTCAATGCTTGCTCAGCATCATCTCCAACTAAATGCCTGTCCATGCTTTACCTGCCAGGTCTGTTATTTGCTTATGCACTCACATATCTTTCACACTCTCCCCTCTGCTTAGAAAGCCTAAGTAGAGTCTCATGCTGTGCTGCTTTCTGATTTTATTACTATTATTTATTTTAGGCTTCCTTTGCTAGCTACTAACTTCCAGTTTTGCTTTCCACTCTACTAAGGGTAACACCACAATACACATTTATAAAATGCTACAAGGAGGCTGACAGCCCAGTACTGGAGATTTTTACTGCAGATTTTGAGACAAGAGCTTTGTCCTGTAATTGTTTATGAACTGCCATGTTCACTTGCAGAGCTAGAGTGCCAGTGGAGGTTTGAGTGCCATCTGGAGGTTTTTGATTTAGTATTCAGAGTTCAGGCTCAGGTGTCCTACCACTTGAACTGCGTGTGAAATTTTAAATGTCAGCAAACCTGAGTTCTTACCTCTCTGTGAGTCACTATATTGACTTGCAAGTCTGGACTTAGAATCATAGAATCAAAGAATGGTAAGGTTGGAAGGGACCTCAAAGATCATCCAGTTCCAACCCCCTGCCATAGGCAGGGGCACCTCCCACTAATACAGGTTACTCAAGGACTCATCCAACCTGGCCTTNTAAATTATGAAAACATGTTTTTTTGAAGAGGATTGGTTGTTTTAAAAATTATGACCTGTGCTAGATTCTGTGGTCCTGCTCTGGCAGGGAGGTTGGACTCGATGATCTATGGAGGTCCCTTCCAACCCCTAACATCCTGTGATCCTGTGATTTTTAAGGAATTCTATTTTATCAAAGCTACCAGACCTCAGTTCCAAGGATCAGGCTCAATATGGCAAGCCTATGTCTTTCAGTTGCTTTTAACTTTTCTTACCATGATTTGAAAAAGATGCAAATTTGCCAATCATTGCAGTTCAAGGAGACCAGTAACTACCACAACAGATATTCCCTCTCCCAGGATGCCACTTTGTAGCTGTGCCATTCAATGTTACAACTAATGTACAAACTAGAGTATCTGATGATAATCAGGCAACACGACAGCACACAGATGTTATGCCTAAAATCTCTCATCTGTAAAATTTAAGCATATTTTAATTAAGTAGGTTGTTTACTAGAATTCCAAACCTGACAGAAGCTTAAAATTCTTAGAACAAGACACTATTTAATGAAGCACTGGAAATACTGTTGAATAAGAAATAGAGTTGATCTAATTTTTAATAATGGTGATTTAGAAGAACACATTTCCACCCTATACAGCACATACACTTAAAAGGTAACAATTTTCATGAATGGAGTACACTGGTAATGTGATATTGCAGTCATTAATGCCTTTCCTGCATAACAGATCATGGGATTTCAAGGCAGTATATGCAGTACACCTTTAATAAGTACTGTAAGGGTGTATATATCTATATCTATATCTATCTATCTATCTATCTACATATATATATATAGTGTATAGTCCACTACTATGAGTAATGGTGTCGGAGTCAAGACACGATACCAATATGATTTTAGGTCTTGCTGTATTTATTGAATCTGAACATGCATTTATATACCCTTCTAACAGACTGTTTGGGCCAGCCCATTACAAAAGTAATTAGAACTATGAGGAAAGACTGAGAGAGTTTGGGTTCTGCAGCCTGGAGAAGAGAAGGCTTCCACGAGACCGTAGAGTAGCCTTCCAATATCTGAAGGGGGCTACAGGAAGGCTGGGGAAGGACTATTGACAAGGGCTTGCAATGCCAGGACAAGGGGCAATGGGTTTGAGGTGGCAGAGGGAAGATTGAAACTGGATGTTAGGAGGAAGTTCTTTACAGTGAGGATTGTGAGACACTGGCACAGGTTGCCCAGGGGGGTTGTGGCTGCTCCCTCCCTGGAGGTGGTCAAGGCCAGGTTGGAGGAGGCCTTGAGTGACCTGTACTAGTGGGAGGTGTCCCTGCCTGTGGCAGGGGGTTGGAACTAGATGATCCTTGAGGTCCCTTCCAACCTTACCATTCCATGATTCTATGATTTAAGGTACAGGCTGTTGTCCCAACCAGCTGGCTCAAACTGCCCAGATACAAACTCTGGTGGAATGCTCTAATTGGTGTCAGAACGCTCCTTGCATCTTCCTTTTGTTTTGATTCCTCCAGGGGCTGCTTTTGCAAGTGGTGTCCTTGGCCATTCAGATAAGCATTCCAAGCAGGCTGAGAAACTTTAGCTTACAATTTTGCAGTTAGCAAACTTGGTTAGTTACCTTGGATTTGCTCACATATCCAGCTAACACAGAATATTTCCTTACACAGTGGTAGCAGACTTAAGGCACATCTACACATACTTATTTCTACAAAGCTCATCTCAGGGTTGTAAGTGAAACACAGTGGCTACTAAAATGGTACTAGTGTCAACATTTATCTCTTTGTCTTTGGACTAAATGGTTGTTTATTGCTTTTTATACATTTCATTTGTAATTGCTGACTTTCAGATTTCTAAGTATGTTATTCACAAATAAATACAATTTTTGGTAGCACAGAAATTCTAAAAAGTACACACGAAGCAAGAACTTCAAAAATTTAGGTCTTTCCCAAACATAAAGCACTGGCTGGACAGGAGGGCCCAGAGAGTGGTGGTCAATGGAATTAAATCCTGTTGGTGGTTGGTCACTATGGTGTTCCCCAGGGATCTGTGTTGGGACCACTTCTGTTAAACATCTTTATTGCCGACCTTGATTCAAGCATAGAGAGTGTCAGCAGTAAGTTTGTAGATGACACCAAGTTAGGTGGCAGTGTTGATTTGAATGAGAGTAGAAAGGCTCTGCAGAGGGACTTGAATAGGCTAGATCAATGGGGCAACATTAATGGCATGAGTTCCAACAAGGTCAAATGTCAGGTCCTGCACTTGGGTCACAACAACCCCAAGCAACACTATGTGCTCGGGGAAGGGTAGCGGGAGAGCTGCCTGGTAGAAAGGGATCAGAGGGATGTAATAGACAGGAGCTGAATATGAGCCAGCAGTGTGCCCAGGCAGCCAAGAAGGCCAATGGCATTCTGGTTTGGATTAAAAATGCTGTGGCCAGCAGGAGCAGCGAGGTGATTGCCCTCTTGGATTCAGCTTTGGTGAGGCCACACCTTGAGTGCTGTGTTCAGTTTTGGGCACTGCAATACCAGAGAGATGTGGAGGTGCTGGAGTGGGTCCAGAGGAGGGCAAGGAAGCTGGGAAGGGCCTGGAGAATAAGTCTTATGAGGAGTGACTGAGGGAGCTGGGGATGGTTAGTGTGAGGAAGAGGAGGCTGAGGGAAGACCTCATTGCTGTCTACAACTACCTGAAGGCACACTGTGGAGAGGATGCTGGTTGGCTCTTCTCACAGGTAATTTGAGACAGAACAAGGGGGAATGGCCTCCATCTGAGACTAGGCAGGTTTAGATTGGACATTAGGAAAAAGTTTTTCATGGAGAGAGTGGTTAGGAACTGGTACGAGCTGCCCAGGGAGGTAGTGGAGTCACCCAGCCTGGATGTGTTTAAGGGTTATGTGGATGTGGTGCTTAGGGATGTGGTTTAAGGTGAATCTTGTAGAGTAGGGTTATAGGTTGGACTTGGTGATCCTGAGAGGCTTTTCCAACCTGCATGTTTCTGTGATTCTGTGTGATCACACACTCTTGAAGATAATTTATGGTTTTTGTAATGTTATAGCTCTCTAAGTCACCCTGCATTTTCAAATATTACTGAATACTGAAAACCCCCTAGCAGAGCAGGTACTCAGCAACCTCCAGCTCCAGCACAGAATTTTATTCTCACAGGACTTCACTAACTAAGGCTTTTGCTCCCTGTTCCACTCATAAGGACGCTGGGATCCTTCTGTCATCCTGCCTCATCAAACCCACAGAGGAACTGGTGCTGAAGAGCTTTATAAGGACCTCATCCTTCTCTCACACCTATGCTGTGTTTTGTGTCAACATCCATGTCTTGTTTTGAAAACAGAAACACACACACATGCCAGCAAACCTCGCAGGAAGGACTGTGAATCAAAGAAGAAATGCATCCAATCTCCCATTTCCTGGCATACTCAGCTTCTGAGTTAGCACTGGCTCCAATTAGGGCACTTTTTTTGCCATGTCAAGCCATATATAAATTTTATATATGCAAACTCCCAAACTTGCATGCATATTTACACATCTATACATAAATGTTTGTGCAGATAACATCACTTAGAAGTTAGGAGGTGACTTTTTCTTCATTTAGTGATGTCTGGTACTGTCACAAACCACGGGTGCAAAGAAAAATGGTATCACTATCCATTTAAAGCTCCATTCCTGACCTCACTCAGGAGATAGCATATTAGCAGTTTCTCAAGACCACCAACTTTAAACTTGTAAAATGCCCTTTGAAACTGTGTCCAATTACTTGCATTTGCAATAGCTTGCACTCAGACACAGCAATCTAACTACAGCTGTACCTGGACAGACCTCTCCAGTGATTGCAGCAGTATGGGCAAACAGCTGCATTTATAGTTTTGTGCTCACAATATTGGAACCAACATTGATGCTCAATGAAAAAACAATGTCCACATGCCAAAATAAATAGCTCCACTTTCTAACTGTGTTGGCAACTTTCCTTGTGTATCCTGAGCAGGTGTCCTGTCTCACTTGCACTTCCAAAGCTGGCTGACACAAGTTAGTAATGCAAAGGCTGAAGGCTGAATGGGGTTAAAAAGAAAGCTGAATGACACAGTCTTTTCAGAGCACTTGTGTAAATGTCACTGTTCAGCACTCCCTTTCTACCAGTGCTGCCAACCATGTTCAAATGTAATAGGGAGCCCTATAGTTTTATTTTCTCATTACACACCTAATACAACAAGGTATTTAAGCTTTACAGCTATTACTGTGATACCACTACATAAAAAGTCAAAGAAATGCAAGTTGTTTCAAGAGTGTGAATGAGGAGTGAGAAGCTTTCAAAACTCTGACCTACAGAGAACGTGTGCAGTATTTCTCTCAGAATTATCTTTGCTGGAAAAGAAAGGATCTCACAATCCAGATCTGAAAATATCACATCAACTAGTTGCTGTTAAAAATATCTTTTCCCTCTTGAAGTAGAAAACTGCCACCCCAAAGATGAATGCAACCCTTGAGGGTGACAGGGAAAAGCAAGGGTGAAGGACAGGTTGCCCAAAGAGGACACAGATGTCCCACCTCTGGGAACATTTAAGGTCAAGTTGGATGTGGCTCTGAGCAACTGGATATAGTCAAATGTATCCCTGCTCACTACAGAGTAGCTGGACTAGATAACCTTTAAAGGTCCCTTCCAACCCAGAGCATTGTATGGTTCTAAGATATGATGCTTTCCAGCACACTTTGAAGTCCACCAGTGCTCTGTGCATTAGTGCCAAAAGACAGCAAGGGTAACTCTGTGATTTATTCCCTGGAGAGGAATTCTGCTCAGTTATTTATTTATTTTCCATTAGGCTGAAGAAAATGGAAAGACATTATATATCAAAGTTGTTTCCAAGAACATGTAAATACCACAGAGAGTAGCAGTGGCAACTTATTTACAGCCTTCACTAATGCATCTTTTTTCTCTACTCCGAGAGGGGCTCAAGCTTCTGGAACCCTGAACTCGATTTCGTACTCCCTTCAACATAATCAGCTGAAAAATCTCTCCCATGTTCAGAAATGAGTTTTGGATCAGCACTGCATCTAGCAATCATTTGCAAGTAAATGTTTTGAGCCTGCTTGCAGGAAATTGCCCCCAAGTCCAAGACTCCTCAGTGAACTGTAGTAAGTTGCATTTTCAATGATAATGAGCTTGCACAATGATGCTAAAAGGCCCTAGTTTAAAAGGACTTCCCTAAACATGAAGCTCTTCAAGTCCTTTGTTTAGGTATCACTGTAATATAGATTGTGCACCATGCTTTTATTAACAAGAAGGTCCACAGTAATTCTCAGAAAGCAAACATCACACAGACTTGGCAGTGCAGTCTAAATGGTTAAAAAGCAAAAGATAAATGGCTGTTACAAAAAAAAGCAGCATCACAGACTGATTACTGGGAATAGAATTCAGTCCACAAAATCCTGCTCAGTCACTGCGAAGTGGACATTCCACCGTTAACAGCTAAATAAGGAAACAAATGTATTGCTGAAAATTTTCACAAACCCCCACATCACCACTGAGGAGCATCTTTTCGAGTAGCATGTTATACTGTAAATACCAAAGGAATTAATAATGATCAGCCCCCTCATTTAAATGTGTTACAGTATCACAGAGCAAGAAAGATCATGTTTAAGGGGAATATTTTACAGCGCTGCAGAATTGGTACTAACACAAAAATGAAAATTCGAGGGAGGGACCAGAAGAAGGTCCTCTGAGAAAGCACTTGAAGAATACAGTGCCACTTGAAACAAGACAAGAACCCACAAAACTACTTTTGGCTTCAGCCCTTACCATGAACTCCTCTAGGGTCTGGTAGGTTTTCCCTCGAAACTCGCAGTAGTTCTTCCTCTCCTTGCACTGTGGGCAGCACTGCGTGGTGTCCACATGGATGCATCGAGGGTGGAGCCTAGGGCACTCGGGTTGGATGCACAGCGGGCCCTCTTCCGTGCAGAGGCAGGGGCAGGCAGAGGGGCCTGGCGCAAACTTCTCCCCGATGGCATAGACAAAGCCGCTCTCGTCCACGCAGCCTTTCCCACGGTAGTCCGGATAGGCGTACTCCTCCGGTGGCTCCGGAGTGGCGCTTGCAACAGCTTCTGGGAGAGCATCTTCAGCCATCTGAGGTTCCTCGGGAGCGGCATCCCTTTGCTCCTGCACCTGAATGCTCCCAGATTTACTGCTCGTCCCCTGGCTGTTCCAAGCCTGTTTCTGCTTAGTCCAAGACTCCTTGTTCGAGTAGTTCCTGTTTCCTTTGCTCTTCCAGTCCCTGCTACCCTCTTCCCTCCCGCTCCTGCCGATCTCATTCATTTTCCCTGGGCCTGCATGGCTGTCCCTTGCAGATGTGTGATCCCTCTTTTCCTGGCTTGCCTTTATCTCCTGTTTGTCTTGAGCTTTGCCCAGTTTTTGTAGAGGTATGGTGGAGCTACAGAGGGCAACCATGAGGCAGCAGGTTACGAGAAGAGAACTAGAGAGAGCTCCAATTGCCATTGCAGTAGAGCTGGGCATCCCCTACTGCATCCCACAGGGGACACTGCATTCACATTGGAGGGTTAGAGCTTCACAGATCCAGAGTCCCTAGGAAGAGAAGCATTAGGAACAATTTAGCTTCTGCACTTCTTCCCCCCCTCCTTGCTTCCACTGATGCAACATCTCAAACAATATGCAACCTGCCTCTGTAGTTTATGCAAAAGGCAAACAACAGTCTGGTGCTGCATCCCTCCTCCTTCTCCCCCGCTCTGCCAAGTCTTATAAATAGCAGAGCTCTGGACACAGACCGGGCATCTTCAGCTCCGTGACAGCACCACGCAGAACTCTGGGGAGTTGGGATTTGCAAAGGCAGATGCATGCAAAAAACCCAGAAGGTTTGGGGGTTATTTTTCCTTTCAAACGACAACATGTGAAGAGGACAGACGCACACTGAATTAAATGGAGCTCCCCAAAACGCAGCAGAGTCTGGAACAGAAATCACCCAGTTGAGTCCTATTCACTGATTGCATGCAGGCCGATTTTCATCTGCCTCTCATTTAATATGTCGTTGAGTCTTTTTGTTGCTTTTGGAATTATTTTTGTGTGTTTAATGTTGTTTTGGGGTGTTTCTTTTTTTCTTTCCTCTGAAAAATACCTACTGGTGAGCAGATTTCTGTTAAAGGCATCTAAAGACAGGCACGTAAATGCGAGCAGAGGCAAAGCACCTCTCTTCCGAACTACCTCAACAAGCACGCACCGCCTTTCTTCCCGTGTTTTAAAGGCAAAACAGAACCGTTAAGAGTTTGCGCAGCAGGGGCTCCTTTAACCCGCATCCTTCAGGAGTTCAGCAACATCCCCGGCTCCCATCAAGACGCTGCACACCAAATCGGTTAAAACAAAAGAAAAAAAAAAAAACAAAACCCAACCACCAAAAACCAACCAACCAACAACCAAACAGCAAACCAAAATACGTACACTGCTCCGGCCACCATAAGCGAAAGGAGCTTCAGCCTCTCACACGGCCCCACCTCCGAGACACCGCTCTTCAAACCCATTTAAAAGCCTCTCTCTCCGCCCGCCCTCCTTCCCGGCCCGCAACGGCGGCTGCACCGCGGGGCAGCGCGCTCCGCCCGCCCGCCCGGGAAAGCCGAGCCGCCGCCCGCCCAAACTTTCCGGCGGGCCGTGCAGCGCCTCCCGACGCCCTCCCGGTGGGATCGTAGGTGTGCCGGGTCCGGCCCCTTCCTCAGCCAGGCAGCCTTCCCGGTGGTCCGGCCCGGCTCCTCCCTACCTGTGCTGGAGCCGGGCTCAGCCACGCCGGTGGCTCGGGGCGGCGAGGCTCGCCCCCCGCGCGGCTTCCATGGCGGGGCCGCGGGCAGTCGGTCGGCGTCGGCTCGTTGCTGCCCGCCCGCCGCCGCCTGCGCGGAGCTGGAAAGCCTGCAGCGCAGCGCGGCGGCCAGCGGATCCGGCCTCGCCGCCCCGGGGGCGGGCTCCGCCGCGGCCCCCCGTTTCCCTCACATGGCGGCCGTGCGGCTCCGTCCTCGGAGGCGGCGGCGGTGGGGCAGGACCGCGCACCCCCCCGGTAGCTCCGCCGCCGGGCAGGGCGCAGGGTGCAGCTAGTCGCCGCTTGCCTGGGGGCGGTGGTGTCTGGTGCTGCCGCGCAGCCCCCCTGCCGCCGGTAGGGATGCACGGGGTGGAAGAAGCGAGCAGACCCACGAGCGTCGCCAGGCTCCACGGCAGCCACTCTGCGGGCCTCGCCGGGGCTGAAAGCAGCCTGGCGCGGCGAAGTGCGAGCGGCTGTCGGGAGGAAAAGCGGGGCAAAGTGGGCCTGTGGGCCCAGCCCCCCACACCAGAGGCTGAAAGTTTTGCCGAGATGAGGGCGTCAGTTCGCGGCGTGAGTTTCGCGCTGTGCCCGCGCAAATCCGCGGCTCGGTGCAGCGGGGACGGGCGCGCTCCCCCGCGTGTCAGGCGCATCCCCGCCGCGCCGCCGCCGCCGAGGTTGTCTGCTCCGGAGGTGGGCGCAGATCGCCGGGGGCAAGGTGCCACCCAGCAGCCGGGCCCGGCTGCCAACCCGCGCTATAGCCTGTTCAGCAGTGTTTAATTGGAGCAGCGCTCTGACTGCGTGCTGCAGCAGCAGGTTACTCTGCGTTACCTCTCTCCTGCCAGCCTTTTCTACCATTGAAGTGGTTTTACCCCTGGGAATATTTACTTGTGCTTTTGCATGGTCGATGGGCAGTTTTGTACTTAAATATTTAACTAAGTTTTCCTCTTTTGTGCTTTTTGATAAAGAAACAGAATAGACTTTTGTGAGGATGCTGGCTGAAACAGATGATCTGTTGGGACAGAAATGCAAAAGGAATGCTAGAGTTGCTTTGGTTCTGGAGCTGAGGAAGGGTTTGAACCCCAAATGTTATTTATTCGTGTGTTTATTTTAGGCTGCGTTGGATAACTTAGCAGTGTAAACTTAGTGGTGTAATCTTCTGTGAGTTTTGCTTTACAGATGTTCCAAAGCAGTCCCAGCTGCACCAGCCTTCCAGTCTGCTGTACCCTACTCGTGGCTAGGGCTGGATTTCCTGAAGTACTTGGCACTATAACTCAAAATTTTAGGCTAGCTGTATTTTTCTTTCTTTCTTTCCTTTTTTTTTTTTTTTTTTTTTTTTTTTTTTTTTAAAATGTTTAATA
>WBNM01045918.1:6715-22711 GCA_013399055.1 Ramphastos sulfuratus
AACACAAATCATCCAGAGAGTCAGGACCAGGTCACTCAGAGATTGTCTGCCTCCTTTCTCCAGCACCCAGTAGCCTAGGAAACTCCAAAGCCTCTAACAGTTTTGAGACCACCAACAACGACCCCGTCATGTGCTTTGGGTACTGTCCCATAATATTTTGTGAGTAAATACTTCAAGACTCTTATAATTCACTAATTGCCTTCTGCCATAAGCAGAAAGGAGCTTCCTGTGTCATCTAGCGGCTAAGCAGGATAACTAACTGCAAGCAGTATAAGTGACCAGTAAAACCTTCTCTTCCAGTAAAAATGTTTGTGTTTGCTGGTTACCTCTTAAGGTGTTCCAGTTTTGCCTGTTCCCTGGATGTATAAATTTCCAAACTGTGCATTTTGAACCTTATAAATAAGTTTTCTGTCAAGATCTAATGTTAATAAACAATTTTCATAGTTATTAGTGATCTCTGCCTGGATATAAAAATTAGTATTGATTATTAATTTTGCATCATTTCATAACAACCACCTAAACAATATTCCATGCAACTCAAATCTTCAGCTGCCCATTTGGTGGTAGTTACAGTATAGTTCTAAAGGGGTAGTGAGAAGGCTGGTTGAAAAAAAGAAAGTTCTTCACTGAGAGAGTCATTCCCCACTGGAATGGGCTGCCCAGGGAGGTGGTGGAGTCACCGTCCCTGGAGGTGTTCAAGGCACGTTTGGACGTGGGACTTGGTGCCATGGTCTAGTCTTGAGGTCTGTGGTAATGGGTTGGACTTGATGATCTTTGAGGTCTCTTCCAACCTTGGTGATACTGTGATACTGTGATACTGTGTGAAAAGTTACCTCTTCCTATCAATTTGGGAAAACCTCTAACATTGACAAATTAGGTTCTTTTGGGCTTAATTCAGAAGGTGGATGCATAGCAGCACAGGCACCTCACCAATTTTCTTGAATGTACTATTTGAAATAAAGAGCCTTTCCACACAGCTGTATTTCAGAGTGGCTGTGCATCTGGCCAATTCCCAATACGACAGAACTACTGAAGATTGAGATCACCTTTTCAGAAGCACCTTACCTTTCTTCAAAAATGTATTGAACTAATTTGAAATAAGTCACTCTTACTGTGTAAGAGGTGTATGCAACAGCGGGAACTAGTTAGAAGTACCTAATCTAATATGAAGTTACATATCTCCACTAATGCTGTGCAAACAAGGCCAAAGTCTTGTGCTGTTTTGACTGCAGTGCTAGCCACAGGATAGCCTGTTTGCAACTGATGTCACTAAATACACCTGCATTTGTAGCACCTTAGGGTTTGCTTAAAATAGAAAGCTTGTTGACACGAATAATACACCTCAGCTGTTGCATACAGACTCCCTGTGTGGATATTGTATTCTACCTGGAAGGAGAATATGTACTGCAGTCAGAATTGAAACTGCAGTATCTGCTGCCACATCTGATTCAATTTCACCAGCTCACTAACAGCTTCAGGAAGAGAGGTGTGGCAACAGCACTGCAGTAACAGATGTGGAAGAGGAGTGAGCTCTTGCATGTGTCTGAACAGCAGAAATCCATTTTGCTCATGGCATCAAGGTTTGTGTCAAACACATCATGCCACTATTAACAGTGAGGTTCCTATGGGCATCCTCTATCTGCCTGCAGCCAGTTAGGCAGAGTAGCATGAGCAGTTTGGACAAGAGGTGGAAGGTAACCTAGTTTAGTTTGTTTGAAGCAAATGGTTGTCAGAGCAGGGAAGGAAAAACAGTATCAGATGAAAAAAAATCTTTATGTTTTCCTACAAACAGACGATTCTGTTCCTTCTCTTCTAAATGAACCAAAAGAACTTAGCAGAGGCCAGCACACATGCTTGAGCAGCATGGACCCTGTGCCAGTCCCAAAAGGGCTGCATCCTGTATAAACCAAACAAACATGATTTACAATGTGAGATACAATTAGAAAGGGTGCAGATAGAACTTAGGATTTATTGAGAGCTCACTGGCAAAAATCCCAAACCCAAAATACTCCAAACAAACAATGACTCACCTTACCTTGCACAGTTCATCACAAGTAATGATATATGTGCACAAAACTCATGTTGCAGGCAGGGTTCAGTATATCCATCAGCTTGTTTATCCATTCTGAAACTTGAGCCAAGATGCAACAGGAATATATATATATATATGAATATATATATATGAATATATATATAGATATACAGGAATATATATATTTATCTATCTCATAGAATCATAGAATTGTCAGAGTTGGAGGGGACATCAAGGATCATCTAGTTCCAACCTCCCTGTCATGGGCAGGGACACCTCACACTAAATCAGGTTCATTCAACCTGGCCTTAAAAATTTCCAGTGATGGGGCATCCACCACCTCCCTGGGCAACCTGCTCCAGTGTCTCACCACCCTCATGGTGAAGAATGTCTTCCTAACATCTAATCTAAATCTACCCTCTTCTAGATTGGATCCATTCCCCCTAGTCCTTCCACTACCCAACACCCTAAAAAGTCCCTCCCCAGCTTTCTTGTAGGTCCCCTTCAGATACTGAAAGGCCACAATAAGGTCTCCTTGGTGCCTTCTCTTCTCCAAACTGAACAACCCCAACTCTCAGCCTGTCCTCATAGGAAACATGCTCTGTCCCTCTGATCATCCTTGTGGCCCTTCTCTGGACACATTCCAGCATGTCTATGTCTTTCTTGTAATAGGGGCCCCAGAACTGAACACAATACTGTAGGTGGGGTCTCACGAGAGCATTGTAGAGGGCCAGAATCAGCTCTCTCAACCCGATGGCCACACTTCTCTTGATGCAGCCCAGGATACAGTTTGCTTTCTGGGTTGCCAGTGTACACTGGCAGCTCATGTTGAGCTTCTCATCCACCAGCACCCCTAAGTCCTTTTCTTCAGGGCTGCTCTCAAGCCAGTCACTGCCCAGCCTATATCAGTGACTGAGATTGCCTCAACCCAGATGCAGGACCTTGCACTTGATCTTCTTGAACCTCATGAGGTTGGCCTGGGCTCACCTCTCCAGCCAGTCAAGGTCCCTCTGGATGGATCCCTGCCCTCCAACATGTCAGCAACACCACACAGCTTGGTGTCATCAGCAAACTTACTGAGGGTGCACTCAGTGCCACTGTCCATGTTGCTGACAAAGATGTTAAACAAGACTGGTTCCAGTACTGATCCTTGAGTGACTCCACTTGTCACTGGCCTCCACTTGGACATGGACCCATTGACAGCCACTCTTTGGGTGTGGCCATCAAGCCAGTTCTTTATCCACCAAGTGGTCCATCCATCAAACCCATATTTTACCGGTTGGGACACCAGGATGTCCTGTGGGGTAGTGTTGGAGGCTTTGCTCAGGTTTAGATAAAAGGCATTGGTTGCTCCTCTCCCCCTGTCTATTGATGTTGTGATCTTGTCATAGAAGGCCATCAGGTTTGTCGGGCAGGATTTGTCCTTGGTGAAGCCATGTTGATTGTACTACATCACTGCTTCTATCTGCCCAGTACAAATGCATTTTTTTAATTTATAGTTTTATGGTTTTAGAGTTGTTTCTGGTTTACTTTTGGTTTCTCTGTTTTTCATGAATTTCAAGTTATTCTGTGCTACCATTTAAATCATATTCATATCTGGATATATTTCCTGTAAAATTATGAAGTAGAAGAAGTATGAAGAAGTAGGTATGAGAAAGAATATGAGGCAGGCAGTTCCAATGGCCAGTATAACTCTTTTCTCTAATATATTCTAGGTGTTTTTTCCTATCTATTACATTCTTTCAGAATGTCCTGCTTTGTGTTAGAACAGAACTGACTGTGCTCAGTCATTTTATTTTCAGCTCAGTCTCTTCTAAGTAACTGCACTGTCTGAAACTAACAGCTTGTTTTGGCAGACAGTGTCTGCTTCTGATAGTGACAAGGCTTGATATTTCTACTTAATACCAAGTATTGGCACGTAGACCAAAGTCACTGCTAAATCTTGTGTACTACATTGAAGGTGCAGAATGAAAGGTTGCGCACGCAGAGAGGAGCAGACAGTTCACATAATCACAGAACGTTAGAAGTTGAAAAGGACCTTGAAGGATCATCTAGTCCAACCCCCCTGCCAGAGCAGGATCACCTAGAGTAGGTCACACAGGAACACATCTAGGCAGGTTTGGAATGTCTCTAGAGAAGGACACACCACAACCTCTCTGGACAGCCTGTGGCAGCGTTCTGTCATCCTCGCAATGGAAAAGTCTCTTTTTATGTTTAAGTGGAAACTCCTATGCTCCAGCTTGCACCCATTGCCCCTTGTCTTATCAAAGGGCATCACTGAGAAGAGCACAGCTCCAGACTCCCAACACTTTACATATTTTTAAACATTAATGAGGTCATGCCTCAGTCTCCTCTTCTCCAAGCTGAAGAGCTCCAGCTCCCCCAGCCTTTCGTCATAAGAGAGATGTTCCACTCCCTTTGTCATCTTTGTGGCTCTGCACTGGACTCTTTTAAGCAGTTCCCTGTCCTTCTTAAATTGAGTGGCCTGGAGCTGGACACAATATTCCAGGATGCAGCCTCTGAGCTGAGCAGGGCAGAGTAGAGAGGGGGAGAGAACCTCTCTGAACCTACTAATCACATTCCTCCTATTCTATTCCATATAGTATAAATCTGGGGGATCATGATCATCTATTCCTCTTCTTACTTTTTTCTTCAGTGGCCATTATGCAAAGAGGGATCTGTCCATTTTCCTTTCAATATTGCTCCATAATTTCCTGAATTCTAGAATCCAGATTCTCAATATAGTTTCCATCTGCCACTGAGTCCAGCCTGGGACTTCTACTACAGCATCTGTGGTGATGGTGACTATCTGCTTCAGGGAGGTTGAATCCAGTATTGGGTTTGTGTGTGTTTTTATTATTTTTCATAAAGTATTTTTAGTTTTCCAAATCATAAGTCTCTCTTCCTTATTTCTTTTCTCTTCCACTTTGGGAGGGGAGAGACATTACTAGAGAGCATCTGTCATTAGTTTAGTGGCTGGTTGAGCCCTAGTCCTTGACACAGTAATTTAAGAACTGAGATACAAAGCTCAAGAAAGTTAGGAATGCATTAGATGCTCACAGAAGAAAACAAAACAAAAAAAAAAAAACCACAGCAAAACCAGGAGAAAGGAGGGAAATTAAGGCAACATAAAAAGCAGTGTTCCTGTGCCCAGATGCAATCCCAAGCACAACTCCAGGCTGGGTGGTGAATGGCTGAAGAGCAGCCCTGAGGAAAAGGACCTGGGGGTCTGGGATGATGAAAAACTCAACATGAGCCTGCAGTGTGAGTGCAGCTCAGACAGCAACCGAGTCCTGGGCTGCATCAAGAGCAGTGTGGGCAGCAGGGCAAGGGAGGGGATTCTGCCCCTTTACTCTGCTCTCCTCAGACCCCACCTGGAGTCCTGTGTGCAGTTCTGGAGCCCCCAGCNGAAAATATGCATTTTGTAACATTTTGCATGTTTGTTTGTTTTTGGTTTTGTTTTGTTTTTTTTTTGGTTCTGCATTATCTATAATAGCACAGTTCACATACCACTACAATACACATAAGCTTTGTAAGTACACAAAGGTACATACAGTAAAACATTTTTGAGTTATTCATCCAATTTTAGCTGAAAAATAAAAGGAGTCTATTGCAGCCCAGCAAAACAACTCAACTGACAATTACAAATTAGCTTCATGATATCAACTTACTCAGCTCACAAGAGAAATTGCCACTAATCAACATCTTGCTGCTCCAGCTATTTCACTAACAATAATAAGGTGCTATTACTTTCAGTAGAATAAAATACTGATGTCCATCAATATTGAATTAAAATATGTAATGAGAAAGAGGAAATGCAGTTCTGGGTACTGTTTAAGCTTGCATGGCACTGTGGTGGCAGGCTCAATACGAGTCCTGGTGTATCCAGCCATGTCCCCCACTCCCCCTCCCCCTTCTGGAGTGGGGAGGTGCAGGAAAGAGAGCAAAGGGGCCTGGAGCCACAAAGTCTAATTTAGGGCTTGCCTAGACATGTTTTGCTCCTGTTTACATCTTGTAAACAAGGTATGCACACCTGATGCATGCTTGCCTTGTTCAAGGGTGTGCTGGTTTGAGGCTAATTGGAATATTTTAATAGAGAAAATTATATTACCAGCTGTGAAAAGAAACAATGGTGATGTCTGCTTCGCTCATAGGTTTGCTGAAATGTTTAGGAAAAAGTACTCAAAACAAAGATAAGTCAGTGTCTCTGGGGCACAGCGTCTCGGGCGGTCTAGCTTCTGGTTTCTCCTCTCTGCTGAGTAACCTCACTAACCACTTTCCTTCTAAATCCCCCTGGCCCATCCTCAAAAGTTCACCTTGCCCATAAGGCAAACCTTGGGGTAAGGTATAGGGGTGGGGAGAAGGTGGAAGGGTGGTTGGGAGCCCCTCCTGGGGTCTCTGATTTCTGGGAGGGGTGTTGTGTTTCTGTATTACCTTTAACTTGTCTATTTCTGTAACTATTCCTGTATACAGTGTATATATCTGCTTGTATATTGTGCTGAGCTGTAAATAGAGCTTCAGTCCTTAACTTCCAGCCGGCTGAGTTCTAATCTGGGTCATTTTACAAGTGTGGGGGGGCAGGGAACTCCCAAACCTTCACAAAGGGCCATGCCTTCCCAAATTTGGCTTCATCTTATATGGTTAGCTCTGCCAAAATGCCATTCTTGTTGGTTAATGGTTCTGTTTATCTCAGTTGCCAATTGGACCAATTGATTCTCAGGCAGTTGACAAAATTAGGCCAGAGGTGTAAGCAACTTGCCTTGTCGCTTAATACCAACCCTTGTTTCTTAATACCAAGCCTTGTTGCTTCAAGCTACTCCTTGATGCTTTAAGCTTGTTTCCTGGAATTCTGCCATGCCTCATTTTACCAGGCAGAAGCACAAGAGCCTGAACCCTGCTGGCAGGTAATGACAGTCTAGACCGTGCAGAAGGGGTAAGCCCAGGAGAGCCAAGTACCTCCGAGTAAGCTGCATTACTGCCACTCACAGTTACAGCCACTGAAAGCAATAAGCCGCTCCAGCCTGAGTGCCCACTTACACAGACCTCACAGACCACTGTGCTGAGAGAAAGCAGGTCACTGCCAAGCAGTAAGACACCTGCCTGCATGCCTGGGAACCTCCAGGCAGAGCTCGGAGCCCAGCAAGGACACCCTCTACCCGAGAACAGACCAAGACCCAGTCAGAGGGCCCTGTGAGAATCATGGGGAAACTCTAAAAGCTTTTACCAATCATCATACTGACAACAGTGCTCCTCCAAGTGTTTTTGGGTACTGTCTGGACTATAACTCAGGTCGTGAGCAACCTGATAATTTCTATTATTTCTATGATTAAAATCTTCCTTATCTAGAGACTCTATGCCCCTATGGTGAAAAACTACGAAGCCACACTTAGCATACCTAAAAAATTCCCCTTTTGACAGGAGCACAAAAGCTTATAGAGATGGAAACCTGTCCTCTGTAACAAACACATATGGCAGCTCACAGACCTTCACAGGTGAAATACTGACACAGGCTGCCCAGGAATGTGGTTAAGGCCTGATCCCTGGAGACGTTCAAAATCAGACTCAGTGTGGCCCTGGGCAGCCTAATCTAATTAGAGGTCTTCCTACTCACTGCAAGGGGGGTTGGACAAGATGACCTTTGAGGGTCCCTTCCAACCCAATGCAGGCTGTGAATTTGTGGATGAAGGTATGTCTTAATAGAAATACCCTTATTTTAACACATTTAAGACTAAAGAGATAAAAAGAGCAACAATCAGTAGAGCAAAAATGAAACAGAGACTTAACATCCAGGGAGATAATGTCTTGGGTTTTTTTCCACTTGTCATACATTAATTGTGCAGTAAATATAAACCAAATACTTATTAAAAATATCAGAGATAAGGAAAAAAACATGTTATTGCTATCAGAAGTTTTAATTACAAACTTTATTCACTGAATGTGTCTTTGCCAATTGCTAATTCTAATCCACTTCATCTGTTCAATCTGCTTTTTATCATCGAGCTACTAAATTATTGTCTTAATCTCACTGTTAATGTCTCATCCTCTTCCAATTCTTTTTCCTTACTTAGTTTGGAAGCATTCTCTGCTGTTCTTAATTCAGCTTCTATTAACCCTATCCTATTCTCTGTGTAGCACAGCTCCCCAGCAAAGCAAAAGAGCAGCACGCTCAGGAATAACCCACCAAGAGGAATCTCTCTGTGTAGCACAGCTCCCCAGCAAAGCAAAAGAGCAGCACGCTCAGCAATAACCCACCAAGAGGAACCTCTCTGTGTAGCACAGCTCCCCAGCAAAGCAAAAGAGCAGCACGCTCAGGAATAACTCACCAAGAGGAACCTCTCTGTGTAGCACACCTCCCCAGCAAAGCGAAAGAGCAGCACGCTCAGGAATAACCCACCAAGAGGAACCCTTCATGGTCTGTCCAGCACCCTGTCCTGGACCCTCAAGTACATCTGTCAGATCAGCCTGGAACACACACACTGCTCTAACTCATGTAACCAACAGACCTGGATCTGGCCACAGCTTTCCCCACTCCCTAGTGCAAGCAGAGGCTTCTCAAAACCTTATGTCACATTTAGGATGGAACATTCAGGCCCTTTAATGAACATGGCCACCTATGCTACTATACCAGCAACAGAAGAGAGACAGCCCTTAGACCAGTTACACAAGACTCTCAATTGGTAATCATTCCCACTGCCAATGTGAAAGTCAAGAGCAAAAGGTGCTCAGCCTTGAGAGTAAAATGTTTATTTTGGCAGGAATAATGTGGTATTGAACTAACCCTTTTGTCCTGACGTTGCCCTGGGCAGGTGTCTCAGCTTCCACCTGCCATCAGCATTGGCATGCTAGCCCAAGGAAGACTGGGCAGCCTCCTTCACCTCTTGCCATGATGGCCATCTGGAATTGCTTTGGAGCAGACCTGTAGGCTGTATTTGATGAAAAGCATTGGAATCACAGGCTCACAGGATGTTAGGGGTTGGAAGGGACCTCCATAGATCATCAAGCCCAACCCCCCTGCCAGAGCAGGACCATAGAATCTTGTGCAGGTTGCACAGGAATGAATCCAGACAGGTCTTGAAAGATTAAAAATAAAGCAGACAAACAAAACCCAACCAACCAATTAAAAAAAACAAACAAAAAACCACCAAAACTACAAAATTTAGCATGATTTAAGACAGTCAAAGTGTAATATATCACATACACACATAAGGTATTTTATTCTTCCTATATTTGAAAAAAAAACCCACTGCCTTGAGACTCATTGTATTAGAATACAGAAGATTTTCCTTCCTTTTTTTTTTTTTTTAATTTATTTTACCACATGGCTTAGGAATCCCTGTTTAATTTGTTGGTACTTCTTGAAATAACAGCTAGAAATACCTCAAAAATTGTTTCAGAAAGAGGTTACCACCCCCAAACTATCAGGCACTCTGAATTTAGAGTAGTATGATCAAACACAAAACGTATTGTACTGTTTCTGGGCGTCAGCATATGAAAACAACCCTCATTTGTCTCTCAAACCAGTCACCTTATTCTGCTACTGAACTAAAAAACTTGAAGCATAATTCATAGAATGGTAAGGTTGGAAGGGACCTCAAGGATCATCCAGTTCCAACCCCCTGCCATAGGCAGGGACACCTCCCACTAGAACAGGTCACTCAAGGCCTCGTCCAACCTGGCCTTGAACACCTCCAGGGAGGGAGCAGCCACAACCTCCCTGGGCAACCTGTGCCAGTGTCTCACCACCCTCACTGCAAACAACTTCCTCCTAACATCCACTTCCAATCTCCCCTCTGCCAGTTTAAACCCATTGCCCCTAGTCCTGTCATTGCAAGACCTTGCCAATAATCCCTCCCCAGCCTTCCTGTAGCCCCCTTAAGATCCTGGAAGGCTACTCTAAGGTCTCCTGGAAGCCTTTTCCTCTCCAGGCTGCACAGCCCCACCTCTCACAGCCTGTCCTCAGAGCAGAGCTGCTCCAACCCTCTGAGCATCTTCATGGCCTTCTCTGGACTCACTCCAACAGTTCAATGTCCTTCCTGTGCTGGGGGCTCCAGAACTGTGCACAGTACTCTAGATGGGGTGTCATGAGAGCAGAGTAAAGGGGCAGAATGCCCTCCCTCTCCCTGCTCTTGCTGCAGCCCAGGACTCAGTTGCTGTCTGGGCTGTGTGCGCACTGCAGGCTCATGTTGAGCTTTTCATCAACCCAGACCCCCAGGTCCTTTTTCTCAGGGTTGCTGTCAGCCATTCACCACCCAGCCTGGATTTGTGCTTGGGATTGCAGAAGCAGGATGTGTTTTCTTGTCAAAGAAGAAAATACAGTTAACAGTGTATGCTTAGGCAAATTCACAGGTTTCATTGTAAAAGAAAATCATCATCAACATTTGTCTTCTACAGTTAATTCCATGATAAGCCATAGTTAAACATGAAGATTAACATGCAAAGGCAGGCTGAGAAAAATCTATAATCTGTTCTTCAAGCAATAATCCTAACATGGTTTTAACCTCAACCTCCTGACTTTTTAACTGTGCCAGACAGATGTTTGGGAGCAACTGATTGCTGCCTTAGACACGGACCAGATGAGCTATTGTTTTATGCACTGTCACTTCTGCCAGTTTTTGCCTTACCTCTAGGCTCAGGACACTACAAGAACTGAAGTATTTCCCCAGGGGTTTGAGTCAATGGATCTTCAAGCCCAGTGCTATCTCTGCAATAGATCCACCTTCTAGGGATAACTGACAATACTAACCTCCCCTGTGCTTTTATTACAAACCTGTGGAGCTGTTTATTAATTCATGCAACTGTCTTGAACTTGCTGCTCTTAGCTGTCTCCACAGTTTCATATAGTAATAATTGCCAGATGTTCACCACTTGAAGTGTAAAACAATTTCGTTTCAGTGCTGGAAATTTATCTGCTACTGTTTTCATCTACTGTCCCCCAATGCTTGCATTTTGGAATTGATGTTCCAACAACTCTTTTGTGTTGCCTTCATGATTTTACAATATTAACTCTTCACTCCTCAGCCTCTTCTCCAAGCTGAAGAAAAGTGAAGCTTTTAAGTCCTGCCTCAGTCTGCTTCACCCACTTTATAATTTTAGTTGCCTTTCCTTCTCTTCCTTCTTTCCTTCTCATCCTCCCAAGTCTGAAGGCTAAAATAACACAGTACTCAAGATGCAAGTGCATGAAGATCTTGCACAACAGCAGAATAGTTTGCTCCATTCTGTCTTTAAAAACCTTCCTGATGATGGTCAAGATTATTATTTTATCTTGTAAACTTTTTCTTTTCAGCTTTTTTTTCTTCAAACCCAACTAATGGATTTCAGAGAACTATCAAGACAGACATGGAAATTCCAAGAGCTCTTTCCTGAGTTGCAGCTATCGATTATGAGTACATTGAATATTATCTCCAGAGCATTCCAATCTAGTCTAGCTCCTGTTTTTTTCCAAATCTTCCCTGCAAAGCAAATATTGAGCTGTGCTGAGCTAAAGTATACTTGTTTATTCAAGATCAGTTTCTATTTACAACCAGAATAGATCCAAGCTTCGTATTCCAGCTCTCTGGTCCCTGCAGTCTAAGCAATCATTCTGCAGGAAACCTCTCCCATCACTTTTTAACCTGGATTTTTGAAGAAGCAAGTCTCATGCAATTACCTTATGTCTGTGTGTGATTATTTGGCATTCCATCCCCTAGTTATCTTTGAACCTGCTAGCCAATTTCAAACATATTAAACAGAAGGAAAAGAAAAAAAAAATCTCCAAGGCCATTATATCCTATTTCATAGAAGTAGGGACATGGAAAGAAAGAAAGACCCAAATCAATGTCTCCACTAAAGAAAAAGCTGTAGCATGCAGTCAGCCTTAACAGAAAACCAGAACAGGAAGATTTTTCAGGGTCTCAATTGCACACATCAAAAAAAAAAAAAAAAAAGAAAAAAGAAAAAATTGAAGTTTGTACTTCAGTAGACATCAGAGAGTGTACTCATAAGATAGAAACCCATCAGAGACCAATCTTCATTATTTCTAACACCTGTAGAAGTACATATTTGTTCACCTTGGGTAATGACTCGCAGGAAACCACTTAAATTGTTTGGCAGGAGAGGAGCCTGGACTGGATGCAGCCTCAGCTAGAGTTGCTGACAGTCCCTTTGCTCTGGTTCAAAGTTACTCTTGAAAAAATTTTGTAATTAGGATTGTGATTATTACCCCACAGAGCAGCAGAACAGAAAAAAAGAAAAAAAAACCAAACAACATGGCAATGCATAAAGTAAGTTTTTGTACTGCACCAAAATCCATACTTGCCAAACACAATTGCAACAATTTGCAGAACCAAAACTGACAGTCAGTTTTGGTGGGCAAGATTAAGGGTAGGGAGAAAGAAGGGAACTGCTTTCCACTGGGAACTTTGTCAGCAAGGCATATCTGATAACAGCAAAACCCTACTGATGGGTCAGACAGCAGCCCTCAGCCTATGGTGAGTAATTTGTGACAGAGGACCTCCAGAGAAGGCAGCATCATTCCTCTGTCCCAGTCTCATTGGGGCATGAATTGTGCTGCTACTCAAGAGGCAAAATACCCCAATGCACCAGTTCACATGGTTTCCACTAAGCATCAGTCTCTAAAAGAGATATTGCATGTAAGGGCCACAAGGACACAGGCTGAACTGCCACACCGCCTATGCAGACAGCAGTAACCAAGCCTTGTTCCCAATCAGCTGTTCCCAAGACCTCCTTCCTCAGAGTAGTGTCCCACTGAGTGCTACCTACCAACACATTACATGGCGTGCACATGCCTGTGTTTGCTACAAGCTTAAACAGAAACCAACTCTAATGGCAACTTACTTAGCTCAGCAAGAGGATGTGTTGATGTTGGCCTAAAAATCAGTGAAACTCATAGTTCTCAAGAGAGAAGTGGCAATCTCTAAAGTTCCCCTCTTAATTTCCTGTAGTGGGTTAGGAACCTTCCCCTCCTCACTATTGAAGTTTGCCAGACCAGCTCAGACATCTTGGAAGTAAGATGAAGCTATAGTTACAGCAAAGCTAAATTTACAAGCATACATACCCAATACATTTACAAGTATTTACAATTATATACAAATTAGAAATAATACAGAAATCCAAACTCCCTCCCAAAGAAAAGTGCCCAGAAGGGGCTCAGAGCTACCCTCTCAACCCTCTCTTTCCCCCTGTACTTTCCCAGACAAGCAAACAAAACCAAGCAGCACAGCTTACCTTGTTGTTTGTTAGTGCAGAGATTAGAGCGGAGTAAAGAGGAAGCAAATAGAAGTAGCATCACAAAACTGAGTGGGACAAATTGGTGACATTTTGGCTTCTTATTCTTTTCAGCAAACCAATGAATGATAGAGACTTCACAATTATTTTCTTTTCATGGCAAATGATCTAATTTCTCTCATTAAAATATTCCAATTAGCCTCAAACCAGGATATTTCCATGGAAAGCTACCTCCAGCTTCTCAATAGATTTCCCTTCCTCAGTGTTTGCTACAACATCCACAAGCATTAATCAATAGTTCTAAGTTGTTCTGTTGAATACAGCTAATAATCCATTCCTGCTTCTCTTCCAGCAACTGTGAAGAGACATAGAGTGAAATAAACCTGTAGAAAGCCACAGACCCATCAGCTGAGGAGAAAAAGTCTGAGAGACACCAATGCAACTCAGGCAACACAGATTTGTCTCAAAAGTCAAGAGTATTGGTAATAAACCAATGTAGTAAAAGCTAATTTTCCTCTTTCTTTCATTCTGGAATTCATATTCCATTCAAAGTATTTTTTTTCCTAGTATAGCCAGAACACAAAGTTTTCGGATTTCAAAAACTGAACAAGTGAACAAAGGACAAAAAACTTGCACAGAATTCCCCTTCCTCCCACCAACTTGCATAGCTCTTGTCAGGTATTATTTATTCAGTTAAGTTTCTAATCAAATCAAGTTAATTGTTAAGTTTGTTGCAGGGAGGGCCTAGTGAGGCAGTTACCAATTGCTCATACTCACTTCACTGATATTCTAAAACAACACGAACAATGTGGCTTATGATTTTCCCTTGAGAAGAACCATTCTTTGCCATCAGTTTTAGATATATTTTTATTGGTTTGTTGGGTTTTGCTTTCTTTTTCTTCCTCTTTGATCAAAATGGAATCTGGTTCCAACAGCCTGATGTGCCATAAAGTTTGGTAATCTTGTCAGCAAAAATCAGATATTCCCTTCAGTGAAGAAACTAATTTTCTTATATGCTTATCATCAAAGCATTTAGTCCATTTAGGCTTATGTTTCCAAATTCAAAGTGTTCCCTTGGTAATTTCAATAGGGCTATTACATTAGAGCTTTCTGTATGCAGGCAGCAGCCTCATGTGAGAAGTGACCTGCACCAGATCACACAATGCAAGTGGGAAAGCAGAGAAGTTATCAAGCTAGAACAGATTCCTCTTCTTTTTGGCAAAGCAGTAACTGCAAGGATCGGTGTTAGTGCCAATGTGCTAACACTGCACCAGTATGAGGTTATAGTTCAAGATGGATGATACATAGGCATTTAACTTCAGTCTTTAGGAAAATGGCTGCAAATAGGCTGAATAGAGAGGTTTGGTTGCCACTTAAGGAGAAAAAAGAGAGTCTGCTGTTATTGGAAAAAAGGGCAGGCCACTCAGAAGAACTACAAGATTCTCAAGAAACCATGCAGGGAGAAAATTAGATGAGTCAAAGCCAAACTGGAAACTAATTTGGTTTCAGCTGTTAAAAAGAACAAGAAATCCTTCTACTAATGTATTAGCAACAAAAGGAGGACCAAGGAGAATCTCTGCCTTCTGTTGGAATCAGGGGGGAACATAGTGGTAAAGGATGAGGAAAAACCTGAGGTACTCAATATCTTCTTTGGCTCAGCCTTTACTAGTAAGACTGATTATTGAATAGACACCCATCTTCCTGGTCTGGAAGACAGACATGGGCAGCAGAATGAAGCCCCCATAGACAAAGAGGAGATGGTTAGTGACCTGCTGTACCACTTAGACATACATAAGTCTGTGGGGCCAGATGACATATGTGCAAGGGTACTGAGTGAGCTGGTGGAAGTCCCTGATGACTGGAGATTGGCAAAAATAATGCTCATCTACAAGAAGGGCTGGAAGGAGGATCCAGGGAATTACAGACCTGTCAGTCTGACCTCAGTGCCAGGGAAGGTCATAGAGGATGAGGAAAAACCTGAGGTACTCAATATCTTCTTTGGCTCAGCCTTTACTAGTAAGACTGATTATTGAATAGACACCCATCTTCCTGGTCTGGAAGACAGACATGGGCAGCAGAATGAAGCCCCCATAGACAAAGAGGAGATGGTTAGTGACCTGCTGTACCACTTAGACATACATAAGCCAGCAGTGCTCTCAAGTGCCCAAGAATGCCAAGAGTATTCTGGCCTGTATCAGGAATACTGTGGCCATCAGGAGTAGGGAAGAGATTGTCCCCCTTGTACTTGGCACTGGTGAGGCCCTTCACTAAAAAAAAAACCCACTGAATTGATGGAGCATGTCCAGAGAAGAGCAACAAAGCTGGTGAAGGGTCTAGAGGACAGCTCCTCTGAGGAGTGTTTGAGAGACACAAGTGCTCATGGGTCAGTGCACTGGCTTCTTCTTTCAGTATGATGTCTCAGTTGGGGTGAGGCACCCATGCAGCCACCAAATCTCTAGCCTTGTGGATAGATTAGTGGCTGTGGAAGTGGCTGGGAATGGTCAGGTAGGAATTAAGGCTTCTCCCCCAAAACTGTGGCAGGATCACTAGCCCAGCTGAAGTGCATCTGTACTAATGCACATGGCACGGGCAACAAACAGGAGGAGCAGTCACTGAGACACTGTGGGATAGTTCACATGGCTGGAATGTTCTCATGGACAGCTGCATATTGTTTAGGAAAGACAGACCAGGCAGGTGAGGTGGTGCTGCTCTCTTTATGTGTGTGTCCCAGGTTGGGAACT
>WBNM01045919.1:5767-32271 GCA_013399055.1 Ramphastos sulfuratus
CAGGCCAGGATGCCATTGGCCTTCTTGGCCACCTGGGCACACTGCTGGCTCATGTTCAGCTGTCAGTCAGTACCCCCAGGTCCCTCTCTGCCTGGTTGCTCTGCAGCCACTCTGCCCCCAGCCTGTAGCACTGCTTGGGGTTGTTGTGCTTTTGTTTTGGTTAATCAGGGACTCCAGGCATATTCATGTATTTACTGAATTTTTACCTTGTTGAATTCAAAAGTCAAGCTCTCAAAAAAAAAGGCCTTAGAGGTTTGTTGTGGGGGGTAGGGGTAGTAAGGGTTGTTTTATGTTTTGCAAGGCTAAGTCAGCTCAGACCTTAAATCAACCTCAGTTTAAGTAGATCCTCTTGCTGAATTGTTTTTGTTTCCCTCATCATGAGCATTTACTTAAACCTTTGTCATCTCCTTGTGCTAGAGACTGGGAGATTAGGAGTGCAATCAAACCAGGCTTTAAAAATAGAGCTGCTGAGCAGTCGAATTTCTTAGGTGCTTGCTCAGGCCAGAGGGTGTAAAGAATGCTCCTCTTCCTTTTTTTTTTTTTCCTTTGCCCCATCAAAAAGCAGATGTCATCTGTGGAAATGTGTTTTGATTGCCTCCTTCAAAACTTTGGTCCATTATTGATGTGCTTCTTTAGTACCATGATAGGCTTTCCCCTTTTCCTGGTGAAACAAACAACATGATGAAGGTGAAAAATTCATTATCTCTGTAGAAAATGTTTATGCAGGGCATTGCTTTTTATACCCCTTCCTTAGAGAAGTGTTCTTGCACTGTGCAGTGAAGTGAAAGCATAGAAGGCATTTTGCCCAAAGCCACCATGAAATCTCTCTGCAGCCCTCAGGAGCTGCCATGGATGTTTGAAATTCATCTCCGTGTTCCACCAGACACCTCTGCCTTCAGCTCTTCTGTGCAGCCTAAATCCCACCAGCAAGCTGCATCCAGACAGGCTGACAGCTACAGTGGGAGATGATGAACAAATTTTGTCAATGCTTCTTCCTTTTTATCTGTATTGTCAGATCCAGAGGAGATTTGGGCAGCTCCTGACTTCCTCTTGCAGCTCCCTGGCTTTGTTCTAAAGGGGGCTGAAGCACAGGCTTGGCAGAGTTCACTTCATGGAATCTCTGTGCATGGCTGATGTTGTGTTGGTGCAGAAACTGCTCATCAAATCATAGAATCATAGAATGGTAAGGTTGGAAGGAAACCTCAAGGATCATCTAGTTCCAACCCCCTGCCATAGGCAGGGACACCTCCCACTAAGACAGGTTACTCAAGGTCTCGTCCAACCTGGCCTTGAACACCTCCAGGGAGGGAGCAGCCACAACCTCCCTGGGCAACCAGTTCCAGTGCCTCACCGCCCTCACTGTAAAGAACTTCCTCCTGACATCCAGTCTAAATCTTCCCTCTGCCAGTTTAAACCAAAATGGAGCAGCTTAAGTGATTACTGGCTCAGGTGTTGGTAGTGATTTAAGCTAAACTGTCTCATTTCTACTGAAGGAAACCAAAGGAGCATTAATATATTTAAGGAAAGTGTCTCAGCAAGGGGGCTAAGCTCACTAAACCGCATTTGGCCTGGTGGAAGTACAGATGGGAGATTAATGTCATAGCAATCAGTAAAAGGAGTTTGCCTTGAAAAGAAGAAGGAATAAAAACCAACCCATGCTGAAACTCTGGGCTTTGCCTCAGAAGTGATGGTTGGAGCTGGGAAGCAGCTGCTGGGAACGCAGTGCAGCAGCCCTTTGGTCAGATTTAGTTTGTCGTGCTCATCTTCAAACAGAGCAGTATCATTGGGAGCCAGGAGTCAGGGAAAGGAAGGAAAATGGAATGCTTTCTCAGCTGGGTTGCTGCCTGAGTTTGGTAGAATGCATGGATATTTTACTGAGTAGTGTGATTCATGGTGGATTTCACTTCTTGCTGCTCAGACTTTCACACAACACCAGTGAAGCAGAATTTTAAAAAGGATATAACACATTGTGATTGCCTTTCTCCTCCAAAACAACAAAGAGGGTCAGAAGTATTTTTTTTTATCATAGAATCATAAAATTATGAGCTTATTGTGGCCTTCCAGTATCTTAAAGTGGGCCTACAAGAAAGCTGGGAAGGGACTTTTTAGGATGTCAGGGAGTGATGGGACTAGGGGGAATGGAACCAAGCTAGGAATGGGTAGATTCAGACTGGATGTTAGGAAGAAGTTCTTTAGCATGAGGGTGGTGAGAGCCTGGAAGAGGTTGCCCAGGGAGGTGGTAGAAGCCTCATCCCTGGAGGTGTTTAAGGCCAGGCTGGATGAGGCTGTAGACAGCCTCATCTAATGTGAGGCATCCCTGCCCATGGCAGGGGGGTTGGAACTAGATGATCCTTGTGATCCCTTCCAACCCTGACTGATTCTGTGATTCCATTTACAAGGTCTTGTAATGACAGGATGAGGAGGAATGGGTTTAAACTGGCAGAGGGGAGATTGAAACTGGATGTTGGGAAGAAGTTCTTTCCAGCAAGGGTGGTGAGACACTGGCACAGGTTGCCCAGGGAGGTTGTGGAGCACAGAATCACAGAATGTGATCTTTGATCACATGTGATCTTTGATCACATTCTGTGATTCTGTGCTCCACAACCTCCCTGGAGGTGTTCAGGACCAGGTTGGATGAGGATTTTTAACNTCCCCTCTGCCAGTTTAAACACATTGCCCCTTGTCCTGTCGTTACAAGACCTTATAAATAATCCCTCCCCAGCCTTCCTGCAGGCCCCCTTCAGATTCTGGAAGGCTACTCTAATGTCTCCTGGAAGCCTTCTCTTCTGCAGGCTGCAGAGCCCCAACTCTCTCAGCCTGTCCTCATAGCAAAGCTGCTGCAGCCCTCTGAGCATCTTCATGGCCCTTGTCTGGACCCACTCCCTCCCTGGAGGTGTTCAAGGCCAGGTTGGAGGAGGCCTTGAGTGACCTGTCCTAGTGGGAGGTGTCCCTGCCTATGGCAGGGGGTTGGAACTGGATGATCCTTGAGGTCCCTTCCAACCTTACCATTCTATGATTCTCTGGGCATACTCCAGCAACTCAATGTTCTTCTTGGAGTGAGGGCTCCAAAACTGAACCTTGCCACTGCCACATACAGGGGGACAATCACCTCCCACGACCTGTGAAATTGTCCCCAGAAGTTTCATGCCATGTTCTCTCCTTGTGCCTTTTTTGGATTTTGTCATTCTTCTGGATGTAACTCAGACTTTTTTTTTTCCCCCCAGACACTGTGGACTCCATTACCCCAGATAAAGTCCGAGGTTTAAGGGATATGCTGAACAGCAGTGCCATGGATATCATGTATTATACAAGTCCTCTTTACAGAGATGAAGTAAGTGTGGGTTTATGAAAGGCTGACTAAAGAGGATGAAATGAACTGGGCTAAGGAATGAGAGCAAAGTTTCCTTCTGAGACACTATATAAGCTGTGATGGTTTGGGGGTTACCTGCCCCAAACACACAATAAAAAATCACCCAACCTAGACTCAGCCAGCTGGAAGTTAAGGGCTGAAGCTCTATTTACAGCTCAGCACAATGTACAAACAGAGATAAACACAATAGACAGGAATAGTTACAGAAATATACAAGTTAAAGGTAATACAGAAACAGAACACCCCTCCCAGAAATCAAGAGTCCCCAGCAGAGGCTGCCAACCACCCTTCCACCTTCTTTCCACCCCTCTACCTTACCCCAGGGTCTGCCTTATGTGTAAGGTGAATTTGAAGGATGGACAAAGGGGGGTTAGAAGTAAAGTGATTAGATGGGTTACACAGCAGAAAGGAGAAGACACAGCAGCTCCCAGAGAGAGAGACTCTCTGCCTTATCTATACTTGTGTCCTTATACATCTCAGCAAGCCTGTGAGTGAAGCAGACATCACCACTGTTTGCTTTTCACAGCCTATAATCTATTTTTTTAATTAAAATATTCCAATTAGCCTCAAACCAGCACAGACACCTTGCATAAAGAATAGCAGTCCTTCACAAGTACGTGATGGTCATCTATAATGATCAAAATATGGAGCTTTGAGAGTGAGAGGATCAGAGAAACAGCTAAAAAAAAAGAAAAGAAGAATTTATTTGAAGAAGAAATTTCTGTCTAAACTTAGTCTAGGAGTGGGAATGTTTTTATGGAATTATCATGCATCTGCATATTGAGAGCAATGGGAGTCTGTAGAGCTGAGCTGCTGCTTCTTGCCTCTTGCAAAATCTAAGGCCATTTGTCATTTCATTCTGTCAGATGGGATGGCAGCATCTGCAAACATGCTCAAGCCAGGTTTATATATTCATAGGATTGTTTTGACTAGAAGAGATCATTGTGTCCAACTGTTAATCCAGCACTGCCAGGTCATCACTAAACCACATACCTCAGCACCACATCTATAAGGCTTTTAAATCCCTCTAGGAAAGGGGACTCCACCACTGCCCTGGGCAGCCTGTTGCAGGGCTTGACAGTGCTTGCAGGGAAGACTTTTTTTTTAATGTCCAGTCTAAATTATCCCTGGTACAACTTGAGGCTGTTTCCTCTTGCCCTGTTGCTTGTTTCTTGGGAGAAAAGACCAACTGCCACCTGGCTCCAGCCTCCCTTCAGGGAGTTCTAGAGAGCCAGAAGCTCTGCCCTCAGCCTTCTTTTCTCCAGGCTAAACAACTCCAGTTCCCTCAGCTGCTCCTCACAACCTTGTGCTATAGACCCTTCACCAGCTTTGCTGCCCTTCTCTGGACCCACACTAGCACCTCAGTGTCCTTCTTGGCAGTGAAAGGCCCAAAACTGAACCCAGTGCTTGAAGTGTGGCTTCAGCAGTGCTGAGTACAGGAGGACGATCACTTCCCTGCTCCTATTTGCCACACAATTTAATGTGGTTTTGTACAGCTGCTTTACAGAGAAATCAAGATGAGCCTCAGTTACCTGTTTACTAGGAGACTGTCCATATACTGGGTGTTCCCATCTTGCCATGTCTGGGTAGGCATCTGTGTTCTTTAGTCTGTTTAGCTGTAGAGTGTGACCCCTTAAATCAGAGGGGAAATAATCTTCAGTAAGTGATAAGNCCCCAACTCTCTCAGCCTGTCCTCATAGCAGAGCTGTTGCAACCCTCTGATCATCTTTGTGGCCTCCTCTGGACCCGCTCCCAAAACATGTCCAGTGCATCACACAAGTTGCATCCTCTTTGTATCCACTTAGTGGAAATACTGGAGGGATTTTAGGAGTAATTTCTACAGGAATTGAAGGCTTTTGCTGTATTAACTATGTTGCATATTGGAGTAATTATACAACAGTGAGGTTTGGAAGGGACCTTGGGAGACTCACAGATTGGGTTGGGTTGGAAAGGACCTTAAAGATCACAGTATCACCAAGGTTGGAAGAGACCTCAAAGATCATCAAGTCCAACCCATTACCACAGACCTCAAGACTAGACCATGGCACCAAGTGCCACGTCCAAACGTGCCTTGAACACCTCCAGGGACGGTGACTCCACCACCTCCCTGGGCAGCCCATTCCAGTGGGGAATGACTCTCTCAGTGAAGAACTTTCTCCTCACCTCCAGCCTAAACTTCCCCTGGCACAGCTTGAGACTGTGTCCTCTTGTTCTGGTGCTGGTTGCCTGAGAGAAGAAAGCAACCTCCTGCTGGCCACAACCACCCTTCAGGTAGTTGTAGACAGCAAGAAGGTCTCCCCTGAGCCTCCTCTTCACCAGGCTAAACAATCCCAGCTCCCTCAGCCTCTCCTCATAGGGCTTGTGCTCGAGGCCTCTCACCAGCCTCGTTGCCCTTCTCTGGACACGCTCAAGCACCTCAATGTCCTTCTTAAATTGAGGGGCCCAGAACTGGACACAGTACTCAAGATCATCGAGTCCAAGCCCTCTGCTAAAGCAGGATCACCTAAGGATGATCTTTTTGCTTCCTTGGTGCTCTGTGCATGGTTAAATTGGGCCAGGGAGAGATTTCCACAGTTTACCTGTGGATTTGATGCTACCTTTCATTATAATGAAATATATACAAGCCCTTTAGACTGGCAACATCATTTTAAAGGTGAAACTACCTAACAATACTTCTTTCCCTGACAGCAGCAGTGATGGTGACATCGCCATGAGCCTTTTAAGCTTCCAACACTAGCAATAGGTGCACTGAAAGCTGAACCTCTCTCATTGCTCAGTGATGCACAGTTCATTGTTCAGGGCTCCTGGGTATCTCCCTTGTAGATCAGATTTCTCTGGCTGTCGTGCAGCTGAGACCAGCATGAACCTTTGTGACATGAGATGAAAACTTCTCTGACGGCTTTAAAATAGACTTCTTTTCCAACTGCATTAGAGGCTTGGCATGTCTGTGGACATCTTATGGGAAATGAATTAGCAAGTAAAGTTCAGGTATGCTGGCCAACAGTGCATGAAAAATTTAATTCAGTGATACATAGAGCTGCAGTTTTTCAGGTATGTCACCATCCCTTGGGTACAGGAATGGACCAGTCAGATGGGTGTGTTCTGCAAGTTGGTTTGAGTTTTTTTTTAACCAAATCAAGTGAATTTTCTTAAAGCATTTGCAGCAATACACATAAGTGGAATGGAACATCTCTCTTTTGAGGAGAGACTGAGGGAGCTGGGTCTCTTTAGCATGGAGAAGAGGGTGACTGAGAGGTGACATCAGCAATGGTTATAAATATGTGCAGGGTGAGTGCCAGGAGGCTGGAGCCAGGCTCTGCTGGGTGATGCCCAATGACAGGACAAGGGGCAGTGGGTGGAAGTTGAGGCACAGGAAGTTTGATGTAAATGTGAGGAGGAATTTTTTCCCTCTGAGGGTGACAGAGCACTGGCACAGGCTGCCCAGGGAGGTTCTGGAGTCTCCCTCTCTGGAGATATTCCAAACCCACCTGGATGCATTCCTGTGTGATCTGGCCTAGGAGATCCTGCTCTGGCAGGGGGGTTGGACTGGATGAGCTTTTCAGGTCCCTTCCAGCCCCTGACATTCTCTGATTCTGTGAAGTTGATCATATTGTCTCATATGGGTCATGGAAGTGTTGGGTACAAGGTTGGACTTGATGATCTTGGAGTTTTTCCCAAACTTAGTGATTCTGTGTGGGGCTAGAGGAGGATGAGAACAATCTTTTTAGCAAGGCCTTTTGCAAAAGAACAGGGACTGATGGTTTTAAACAAAACAAAACAAAAAAAGAGATCCAGCCTAGGTAAAAAGAAGACATTTTTGATGCTGAGGGTGATGAGACCTTGCACCAATTTGCTCAGAGAGGTGGTTGATGCCCTGTCCTTGGAACCATTCCAGGCCACATTGTTTTGATCTCTGAGGCATAGGAAGTTTCATGTAAACATGAGGAGGAATTTGTTCCCTGTGAGGGTGACAGAACACTGGAACAGGCTGCCTGGGGGGTTGTGGAGTCTCTCTCTCTGGAGATATTCCAAACCCACCTGGACGCGTTCCTGTGTGATCTGGTACAGGAGATCCTGCTCTGGCAGGGGGGTTGGACTGGATGAGCTTTGGAGGTCCCTTCCAGCCCCTGACATTCTGTGATTCTGAGCAGCCTGCTTTAGAAGACCTTGTTGACTGCAAGGGGTTTGAACTAGATGACCTTTAAATGTTTCTTACAACCCAAACCATTTTGTGGTTCATAAGATTCTGTTAACTCCTTGAACACTCTCAGAGCAGATGTGTACAGTCTGAATTGTAGCTGTTTGTCCAAAGAGGAAAGTGTCATTACAAATGAGACATGAAAACCTTGAAGAACCAGTTTCTGAAATGCATCTGGGGTGTTGCAGTCAACATGTTTGGGATGCAGGTTTGCTCAGTGCTCATTCAGCCACAGAGTTCATGTTCTCTACCAGGGAGTCATCAGGGTTGTGGCTTCTTGTTTGGTTCTGCTCATTTGGTTAGGAGTTGTGTAAAGGCAAAATAACTTAATGCATTTTCTTTCCCACCTTTTATTTTGCCTTTGCCTACAGAAAGTAGACTTATTTTGGTTTATGGTTGATTGATTGTGAGTTTTTTGGTTTCACTTCCTTATCCCACTTTATTTTCTGTGACCTAATGTCTGCAGAGTTTAAAAACAATACTATCAAGATGAGCATTCTTCTGAAAAAAGGTTTTGGTGGGTTTGTTTTTTTTTTTTTTCCCCCCATGTTCAGTGTGGAGCCCTTTTGTGACACTTAACTTCAAGTATACATTCCAGCTCAGAAAGAGCCTTGTCTTCAAGTATTCACATGGTCACACATTGCTCAGAATTATTAGTCCCGCTCACCACTTCACCACACTGACCATTTTGTTGTGCAGTGTGGGAACTCTTAGTGCTATCCATCCAGAAATCCTAAAAATATGTCTAAAGGAGCCAGTTAAACTGTGTGGTGAAATACATTGAGCAGTGAAGCCACTATTCACCTGGCAGCACTCAGCAGTACTTCCCATATAGCAATTTTATTTTCTGCTTCCAAGGATTTTCTGCATGTCTAAAAGTGACAGCACTGCTTATTTAAAGCTTTTGGCCACTCTTTAAACAACTCATTAGGAGATTTGCCAGTGGATAGCCACTATCTTCTTTCAGGAGGAAGAAGCATTGTCAGGGGAGGTTTAGGTTAGACATCAGGATAAATTTCTTTGCTGAAAGTGTTGTCAAGGCCTGGAACAAGCTACCCAGGGAAGTGGTGGAGGTACTGTCCCTGGAGGGATTTAAAAGCCCTGTAGATGTGCTGCTGAGGGATAGGGTGCAGTGGTGGCCTTGGTGATGATGGGTTAATGGTTGGACTTGATGATCTTAAAGGTCTCTTCCAACCTAAACAATTCTGTGGTTCTACATAGACTTTCACATGAGACAGCAGGGAGCTGTTTGAGATGCAGATGTGTTGCCCTGCTAAGTGTTACAGGAGGGTGGTAGATGACCTCCTCTCTCATTTCAAGTATTGTTTCTTCAGCAGCATGATAGGAGAATATCCCAAAGGTGCCCCTGACTTCTGACATGTCATTTGATACCAGGCAAGTATTAATAATTCAGTGCAGCCCTGTGAATGTCTCAGACAGCCTGGTCTCAGGGTTCAGTCTGGAGAATGTCTGCAGTCAACAGAGCATTTGTGTGTGGCCACAGAGTGGTACTGTGCAGGTTCTCACCTATATGGTGTTACTCACCATGGTGAGTAAAACAGAATCCCTCTTTAAACATGACACAGACAATAAGGAAACCAAATAAATAGATGTTTTGGTGCACATGTGCCTGTTTGTAAATGAACACTCACTTAACATTTTAATTCTGACTCTGCTTATGCCATCTATGGTAACATCATCTTGGGTTTGAGTGCCTTCAGTGGATGACTTTATTTCACATCTCTGTCACTGCAGCTTCATATTCCTTTAATAATAAATTGTAGCAGAGATTAAGAAGACTAACTGATGCACAGTGAATTCAGTGTTGTCACCTTCATTATATTGCTAAGTGCTTATTTTACTGATTTTCACTGTGCTTACTTACAGCCTAATTGTAATTCTGTAAATTATTGATATCTGTGTTGGCAGAAAATGCCTTCATTGCAGGATAAATGTTATTTACATCCATCATCTCAAGATCTCTAAAGATTTAATGCAAATATTGTAGTAGCCTTAGAAAATTAGTAAGAGATGTTTATGGATTACTTCCTCAGAGCTGAAGAGCAAGGAAACCTTGTGGATATTGAACATTTCTCACCATCTGAGGAGAGGAAATGAAGAAGCCAGGATCTGGGTGGGATGTGGTTTGGTGTTGAAAGGTCACTACAGGCTTCAGGAGGCCAAGGGGAATACAGTGCAATTCAGCCAACCTATTATTGCCCCTTTGAGCAGACTTCACTGTCCACCTTGACTGGTTTGATGATCTGCCTAGCACACTTGTATTAGAAAGAATTAATGACTACACCCTTGAAAGTCAGGACAAGTATTAACTCTTCCCAGAGCCTTCATCCCTCTTTGATAGGAGGCTTTGCAATGGAAATGTTCATCTCTTATAAAATCTTATAAAATCAGGGAGTTGTTTAGGTTGGAACAGACCTTGAAAGACATTGAGTCCAACCTTTAACCCAGCACTCCCAAGTCCACCACTAAACTATGTCCCTCAGCACCACATCTACAAGGCATTGAGAGCCCTCCAGGGATGAGGACTCCACCACTTCCTTGGGCAGCCTGTTCCAGTCTTTGACAACCATTTTCCTAATGTTGAACCTAAACCTCCCTTGGCACAACTTGAGGCTGTTTCTTCTTGTTCTGCTTGTGCCTTGGGAGAAGAGACCGACCCCCATCTTTGTACAACCTCCTTTCAGGGACTTCTAGAGAACCAGAAAGTCTCCCCTTAGCCTCTTTTGCTCCAGGCTAAACAATCCCAGTTCCCTCACAACACTCATGCTCTGAGTCCCTCATCTTGACTGCCTTTCTTTGGAGGCCCTTCAGCACTCCTTTCAGCCATAAAAGGCAACTGGTTTATGTGTGTTTGAAAACAAGAGGGATGTGAAGCAGGAAATTTTTAACTGAGACTGTTTCAGCACTGGATTTGCTTACTCTGATGAACCTAATAGCCTAGGAGCTGCTTGGCAGCACTTCTGTGGCTTGCTTAATTCATTTTATTGTCCTCGAATCTACTCTCAGCTTTATGAAGTGACAGGTTACTGCCTGAACCTGAACTTAGCCTTCAACACAGTGACTCGATCAGAAGTGACTTGGACTCAGGTTTTCAGCAGCAGGAGAAGTACTAATTGAGAGAGAGACTCGGGTCTGGACAGATCTTCTTTCTGTCACATCACTGAGACACACAGCCAGTCCTGTCTGTTCACACAGCTAAGTGTCATCCTGGCCTTTCATCTGTTGTTGTGACACTCTCCTGGCAGCCATCAGTGATGCTGTCGGGAAGCTTGACAACTTGTGTGCTGCAGGGTCAGCAGTCTCACCGTCTCCCTGTTGTGTGCTGGCACCTTCTCCTGCTTCACATGAAGCAAACACTTCTTGTCTTTGCTTTCGTGCTTCTTAACAATCCATCCTTCAGCTGCAGCTCCTCAGTTGGTTTTTAAGGACCTTCTTCTACCTGCAGTTGCCTCACACACCTTCTTACTGCCCGGCTGCTGAATGTCAAATGAGTTTGCGCTTTCTCCTTAAGTTCTCTCTATGTTTCGAGGGAGCTGCTTGCAACACTCTTCCTCAGATCTCCTTAAAATTCCTTTCCCATGAAGCCTAAAAACACAATCCTGCTGTTCAAGCTGGAGGGGTGCAGAGGTCAAGTTTCCTGCACTCCGTTTTCATATGAAGCTCTCTTAAGTTTTTTTCTCTTGTGCTTCAAGCCGTTCATGTGAGAAGATTGTCCATCGGGTAAGGGCGTTGTGAAGGTGGCAGAGACAAAGGACCTCAGAAAGCTACAGCATGGGGGTGGTCAGAGCTGAGAGCAGTCTCAGAAGAGAACAAGCAGCATAGTCCAAGAGGAGAGCAAGTGTGGTTTTGTTGGCTTTGACAGATCAAAGAGGTTGGGACCAGAGGCTATATCCAAGTTTTGGCAGCAAGCAGCTCATTGAGGATCTGAGTGAGGGCAGTGCCAGCTCAGTGTTACTTCTGTGATCAGGGTCCCAGCAGGAGTTTTGTACTCCTTGCTTTCTCTGAAAAAAAAAAAAATTGCCTGGGTATTGAAGGGGAAAATGTACTTTTCTATCCTGATGCTTTTGGCATGCAATGAAAAAACCCTTCAGCTTCAGTGAAACCCCTTCAACCTCAGTGATTTGCCTAGTAGAAGGGGCAAAGTATGCAAGGTGGAATCCCACTTGATTGAGCATGGAGCTTTTTCTCCTGGGGGGATGGAAAGGCCTGACCTTGCAGCACTCACTCCTCTTAGCTGCAGAGGGGCTCATCACCCCTAATGAATTGGAACAGGCATTGCTCTGAGCAGGAGGATTGTTTTGGGGGTTATTCAGCCTGCAGCAGAGAAGGCTCCAGGGAGACCTTATTGCAGTCTTGCACTGCTGTAAGAGGGCTGATAGGAAAGATGGGGACAGACATTTGAGTGGGGCCTGTTGTGACAGGACAAGGGGTGATGGCTTTGAACTGAAAGAATGAATCACAGAATCATAGAATGGTAAGGTTGGAAGGGACCTCAAGGATCATCTAGTTCCAACCCCCTGCCACAGGCAGGGACACCTCCCACTAGTACAGCTCACTCAAGGCCTCCTCCAACCTGGCCTTGAACACCTCCAGGGAGGGAGCAGCCACAACCTCCCTGGGCAACCTGTGCCAGAGTCTCACCACCCTCACTGCAAACAACTTCCTCCTAACATCCAGTCTAAANGGGCTGCTCTCAGCCATTCACCACCCAGCCTGTATTTGTGCTTGAGATTGTGATTGGGATTCAGCCCAGAGAGAAGGAAGGTGTTTTTGACACCAAGGGTGGTTGCAACACCAGTATAGGTTTCCCAGAGAAAGTAGTAGATGCCCCATCCCTTGAACCATTTCACGTCAGGATGGTTGAGCCTCTGTCTGAGCAGCCTGCTCTAGTTGCAGATGTCCCTGCTGACTGCAGGGGTGTTGGACTAGTTGACTTTTAAAGATCCCTTCCAACCTGAAGCATTCTGTGCTTCTGTGATTCTAAGTTCTTCCTCATGCCTGAAGGAAACAGGAGTGATTATTTATGGTGTTGTCTCCTGAGGCTTCTTTTACGTCAGAAAAGAAATGAACATCTGTGTTGGATGCTGGTGCCAGAGACTCAGAGGTTTGTTTTTTTCCAGCTCAGCACATGATGCTGTTAATGTTCTGCACAAAAGGGTTTCAGCTGTGACAGGCAGCAGCTCTCAGTGTGTCACTGCTTTACACAGTTACTCGCTTTCCCACCATGATCAAGAAATTCAGGCTTAAAATCACAGAATCATAGAATGGTAAGGTTGGAAGGAACCTCAAAGATCATCTGGTTCCAACCCCCTGCCATAGGCAGGGACACCTCCCACTAGTACAGGTCACTCAAGGCCTCATCCAACCTGGCCTTGAACACCTCCAGGGAGGGAGCAGCCACAACCTCCCTGGGCAACCTGTGCCAGTGTCTCACCACCCTCACTATAAAGAACTTCCTCCTAACATCCAGTCTAAATCTCCCCTCTGCCAGTTTAAACCCATTGTCCCTTGTCCTGTCATTACAGGACCTTGTAAATAATCCCTCCCCAGCCTTCCTGTAGGCCCCCTTCAGATACTGGAAGGCTACTATGAGGTCTCCTTGAAGCCTTCTCTTCTCCAAGCTGCAGAGCCCCAACTCTCTCAGCCTGTCCTCACAGCAGAGCTGCTGCAGCCCTCTGAGCATCTTCGTGGCCTCCTCTGGAGTATCGCAAACAGTTCCATGTCCTTCTTGTGCTGGGGGCTCCAGAACTGTAGACAGTACTCCAGATGGGGTCTGACAAGAGCAGAGCAAAGGGGCCAGGTTGGACGAGGCCTTGAATGACCTGTACTAGTGGGAGGTGTCCCTGCCTGTGGCAGGAGATTGGATCTAGATGATCTTTGAGGTCCCTTCCAACCTTACCATTCTATGATCCTAAGACTTTCCCTTAGCCTTTGGGACCAGACTAGAACGTGTAGGAAATGCATGCAATTCTTGGATGCTGCTTTGTCAAACTGTGTCAAGCTGTCTCTCAAGTATCTATGCTTCTGGTAGGTTTAGAGACATAGAATCACAGAGTTGTTTAAATTAGAAAATCATTGAGTCCAACCAACCATTAATCCAGCACTGATAGGTCACCACTAAACCATGTCTCTCAGCAGCACATCTACACAGCTTTCCAGCCCCTCCAGGGATGGTGACTCCACCACTTTCCTGGGCAGCCTATTCCAGGGCCTGGCAAACCTTTTGGGGAAGACATTTCCCAGTGTCCAACCTAAACCTCCCCTGGCACAAATTGAGATCATGTCTTCTTGTCTTATTGTTTGTTCCTTGGGAGAAGAGATCTACTTACACTTGGCTCCAGCGAGTGGTAGAGAGCAAGGAGGTCTCAGCCTTCTTTTCTCCAGGCTAAGCAACCCCAGTTCCCTGTGCTGCTTCTCACAGGACTTGTTCTCCAGACCCTTCACCAGTTTTGTTGTTCTCTGGACACTCTCCAGCACCTCAGTGTCCTTAGAGGGAGGGTGGCCCAAAACTGAACACTGTGTTGAAGGTGTGGCCTCAGCAGTGCTAAGTACAGGGGGACAATCCCTACCCTGCTCCTGCTGGCCACACAATTCCTGATCCAGGCCGGAATGCTCTTGGCCTTCTTGCCCACCTGGGCACACACTGGCTCATATTTAGCCAAGTATTGGCCAACACACAGAATCACAGAACAGTAGGGATTGGAAGGTCCTTTTCCACTGGGCAGTCTCCAGCTACTCTGCCCCACGCCTGAAGCCTTCATGGAGTTGTTGTGACCCAAGTGCAGGACCCAGCACTTGGCCTTGTTGCACCTCATCCCACTGACCTCAACCCATCAGTCCAGCCTGTCCAGGCCCCTCTGTAGAGCCTCCCTTCCCTCAAGCTGATCAACCCACCCTCCCAACTTAGTATTGTCTGTAAATTTACTGAGAGTGCCCTCAATTCTCTAGGTCATTGATAAAGATGTTAAACAGAATTAAGGAGGTCTGAACATTTGATAGTGCCTGAGGGCTCTCTCTCTAGCCTGAGATCTGTGGGGTGCTTCATCTGCTGAGTAGGTCTTGCCATAAAATCAGTCTCAGGAATTTGATTGCATTAAAGGCTTCAGGCATTGCAAAACCCTGCTCTGTTTGTATTTCATTTTCTCTGGGTAGCTATGAGTATTTGCAGCACTACTACAAGGCTCATAGCATTTGAATTCGGCACTAAACTGCTCTGAAACGAGGAGGAAGCTTTCCCCTAAAAAGAGCAGAACAGGAAGGAAGGACTTTTCTTGGGGGAAAAATAGCAACACTGGAAGATTTGTCTGCACTTTTATTTCCACTATTGCAGCATGCTCAGGCTGATGCTGAACTAATGCTGTGGTAGAAAAGGGCATCTGGGAGGAAGGGATTTTGGTAGGACTTTTTTTGAACGAATAGGAAGTGCTCCCTTTGTCACAGTGGTTTGAGCTGTCCTGGAAGAGCTGAGGGTGATGGAGCAGAGTGAGCAGCCAGCTCTTTAGCAGTCAGAGCAGCAGGCAGCATTTGTGGGAGCAGCTGCAATGACAGGGAGAGAAAAAATCTCCTCAATCTACTGCTGCCGCATTTATTCTTTTTGAGATATTTGAGCTTCTTTTGTCTGTGGGAGAAGTCTTAGGAGATGGCAGCATGGGTTGAGCAGAAACCTAAGTGAACTGTAGTCTTTTCTTGGGGCAAGCCCTGCTGAAAGCCCTACTGGGAGGGCTGTCAAAAAATGTCACTGCCTAGGGGGACTGGAGAAACAGCTGTTGGTCTCCAAAATAAGGTGGGAACTGGGAGAAAGGAGACAAGAGGGGAGATAGGAAGAGAGAGGTGAGTCTGGTCATGTTGCATTCTTTTGCTTCCCTTTTTTGGTTTTTTTTTGTTTTGTTTTGTTTTCCTGGATGATTTCTGCTTTCCTGTTTTCAGGCAGAAACCAGCAGGTGCTTCCTAAGCACATAATAGATTCCATGGAATGGCAGGCAATGAGTCTTGGGGTTGTCAGAAACACCAGGGGAAACAGAGGAGAAAAGGGCTCCCAGAATGGGGAGGTCATTGGATGGAGGTGCAGTGAGAGCAGGAGAAGCTGTCAGCAAGCTCTGGCTGAGCAAAAAAGACAAACTGTGGATTAAAAAAAAAAAAATCCCTGAAGGGATTTGAAAGACAGGTAAATGTGGTACTTGGTGACATGGTTTAGCTGTAGGCTTGGCAGTGATGAGTTAACAGTTGGACTTGATGATCTTAAAGGTCTTTTCCAATGCAAACAATTCCATGATTCTAAGATGACATTACCCATCCCCCTACTGTACTGACAGGGATGCTGGAAGCCTTGATGAATCCAGCACTGCTTTGCTTGGCATTTTTAACACCAGCTACAAAATCTGAAGGCAGTGCTCCATCCAGAGTGTCATCAGCATGGCTGGAGGTCATGGGCTCTCTGTTGTAGTCCCTGATGGCAGGATGATGCATGTTGACTCCCTTGGAGGGTTCCACACCAGCCAGCCACACAAGCTGCTGGCTATCAGTATTCCCTTGCTTCACTGAGCTCCTGGCAGGAATCCCAAAACACTTTGATTTCAACAGATCTCTGCTATTGTAATCTCAGGTTTGATCAAAACTTTTCTAAGTGAAGAAAATTCCAGCCAGCCAAAGCTAGTCCTGATATCTGTTTTCAGCTCCAGCTCTTGCTAAAACCTTTGCTTGTTAATGTGTGAAAGCAGTTCCCAAAGTCTATTTAGAGCCAGAGACAAGAACGAGGCAGTGTTACAGTCAAAAATACTTGAAAATAGGTATTAAAATCCTGATTTCCCCAAGCTGTTGGAAGGCTTTGGTAATCGTTTCATAGTGCTTTAGGCAGGGGGTTGGATGTGTGGATTCTCGCTCAGTCAAATGTGTCTCAAACACTGACAGTCCTCGTGCCATCCATATTTATATCCAGTAATGATTCAGGCTCTTGAAAAATCATGCTCAAATTACATCTTCTATAGCTTTAATTTCCTACTGCTAACAAGGGGATGATTTGCAATTTCTTGTTGGTCCTCCTCTCTGCCACAGCCTGGAAGCATTGCTCAGTTACCACGCTGAGTTCCGCAAGCAAAGCTGCTTCTTTTTTTTATATTGTCTAGTTCCTAACTCTCACAGCTTTCAACTTCTCTCTCTAAAAATTATTTCTGTGATTATCAATGTATTTCTCTGTAAGTTCCCTATGTATATATTAGCATTTCATCCTCACAGCCCTGTCAGAAGAGGCTGAGGGAGCTGGGGGTGTGCAGCTTGGAGAAGAGGAGGCTCAGGGCAGACCTCATTGCTCTCTACAGCCACCTGAAGGGAGGTTGTAGCCAGGTGGGGTTGGTCTCTTCTGCCAGGCACCCAAGGACAGAACAAGAGGACACAGCCTCAAGCTGTGCCAGGGCAGGTTCAGGCTGGATGTTAGGAAGAAGTTCTTCCCAGCAAGAGTGATTGGCATTGGAATGGGCTGCCCGGGGAGATGGTGGAATCTCCATCCCTGGAGGTGTTTAAAAGGAGACTGGGTGAGGCACTTAGTGCCATGGTTTAGTTAATTAGAAGATGATAGGTTGGACTTGATGATCTCAAAGGTCTTTTCTAACCTGGTTAATTTTGTGATTCTGTGATTTTGTGGCCAAGAAGGCTGATGGTATCCTGGGGTGCATCAAGAAGAGATTGGCCAGCAGGTCAAGGGAAGTTCTCCTTCCCCTCTGCTTTGCTGTGGTGAGGCCACATCTGTGTCCAGTTTTGGGCTGCTCTCTGGTTCAGAAGAGACAGGGAGCTACGGGGGCTACAAAGATACTGAGGGGGATGTAGCATCTACATGAGGAGGAAAGGCTGAGAGCTGTAGGGATGTTTAACCTGGAGAAGAGCAGACTAGGAGGACATTTGATCAATGCTGATCAATAGCAGGGATACAGGGCAAGAGGATCTAGTTGCAGATGTCCCTGCTTGCTACGGGAGAGGTTGGACTAGATGACCTCAAAAGGTTTGTTCTGACCCAAGCTATTCTATGAGTGCTGATGCTTACTTGAATAAAAGAGAAGAGAGAGTAGGTCTTGGTGTGAGTCAAGTCTAGGCCATGTGTGGCTCGGCCTCCTTAGGTTAACAAAAGCTAAACCTCTGACACAGGAGAAACATTGAGTGCTGTGAAAAAGTAGAGAAACAACCAAGAAGGGAAATGCAGTGGTGTTAATCAGTCATCGTTGTGCTAATGGACCGCTAGTGACAACCTAGTACCTTGCTGTTGCTCACCTCAGAAGATGCTCTGAAGTAATTTAAGCAGAGCTGCCATTTGTTTTAGGATTTCTTTCAAGTTAAGGCTGTGGGATGTGTAGTGCAGGAGTTCTAGGGTCACCAGGTGTCCTCTGTGGATGAGCACACTGTCTCCTGGATAAAGGACTGGCTGGACAGGAGGGCCCAGAGAGTGGTGGTCAGTGGAGTTCAATCCAGTTGGCAGCCACTCACTAGTGGTGTTCCTCAGGGATCTGTGCTGGGACCACTTCTGTAACATCTTTATGGACGACCTTGATTCAGGCATAGAGAGTGTCAGGAGTAAGTTTGCAGGTGACACCAAGTTAAGTGGCAGTGTTGATTTGGATGAGGGTAGAGAGTCACTTCAGAGGGACTTGGATAGGCTTAGACCAATGGGCCAACATTAATGGGATGAGTTTCAACAAGGCCAAATGCCAGGTCCTGCACTTGGGTCACAACAACCCCAAGCAACGCTCCAGGCTTGGGGCAGTGTGGCTGGAGAGCTGCTGGCAGAAAGGGGTCTGGGAGTTGTAATAGACAGAAACTGAATGTGAGCCAGCAGTGTGCCCAGGTGGCAAAAAAGGCCAATGGNGTTTCTGCGTGTGATTGCTGCTGGGTCTGGAGGGGAGAGGTGAACTGCTGGAGTCACAGTATCACAGTATCACAGTATCAGCAAGGTTGGAAGTGACCTCAAAGATTGATGACAGTCAGCCAAGATGCTGCTGTTAACCATTAGATTTTCCTCATCTTCCACATGTAAGAGACTTATCTGTGTCCATCCTAAATGCGTGCCTGAGGAGCCGGTCGGTGTCGGACGAGAGCGTAGATGAACGAGAGGGATAAGATGTTGATATGAAGCTTTGTTTCCTTACCCTGTTGAAACAGCTGGTGAAAGGGCTGCAGCAGGAGCTGAACCGGCTCTACACACTCTTCTGCTCCCGGAATCCAGAGTTCGAGGAGAAAGGAGGGAAAGTCTCCATTGTGTCCCACTCGTTGGGCTGCGTCATCACCTACGACATCATGACTGGCTGGAACCCAGTCAGGCTTTATGAACAGTTGCTGCAGAAGGAGGAAGAGGAGCTCGAGGACCGTTGGATGAGCTACGAGGAGCAACGTTTGCTCGAGGAACTTTACGTAACTAGACAACGGTAATGCACCCACTTCTGGTTGTTCAAGGGGAAAACCATCTCGCAAGATGGTGCTCTTTGAGTGTTTCCAGAACTTAACCATGGTTGTTGTCTTTTGTGGCTGATGTTCTTCTCCTGAATGGCCGTGGTGAAAGCCAGGCAGGCGGAGCTGGCACTACAATAGGAGCTCTAAATCTGCATCCTATAGGCTGTACCAGGACCAGGCAGATAGCTACTGCTCACTGACTAAATGCACTGGAAGCAGATCATAGGCAAGAAGAAAGGAGGTCAGGCCACTAGCCCTCCAGGTACTTAAGAAGCACAACAAAGTAGCTTACAGGTGGCAGTGAGCTGCAATACTGAGCAGAACCTGAGCAGTGAAATTCCCACGTTTGTAGAGGAAAATGAGTTTTCCAAGCTGAGCCTAAGAGAAATTGAGCTCCACCAACTGGATACAGATGTAATTGCTGAGATTTGGCCTATGGGGTTGCTGTTGGCCTGCAGATCATCTACCAGCTTCTTCCTGTTGCCATCTAGAAATGTTGGTGCTGCTGGGAGCACGAAGCCGCTCTGTCCACTGTGACAAGCAGGGTTGCAGTTTCAGCACCTTGTAAGTGTCAGTAGGGATTCTTGGTGTTAGAAGACATTGCAGATCATCATGATGTCTCCATGGTGTTAAGGAGACTTAGCAGTCATAACCTGGGTATTGAGGTGGTATTAAGACACCCAGAGATGAAGCCTGAGCTTCAGTTTTCCCAGTGGGAACTGAGGATCAGTCATTATCGCAGTTCTTTTTGGTTCCTTCTCAAAACTTGTTGTAGTATTGGTGATGCTTTGGAAGCAGTAATACAGCTTCAGATCTCCTGCACGTCAAAGGTTGGACCAGATGATCCTTGAGGTTCCTTCCAATCTTGTATTCTGTGGTTCTATGTAATTATGGATTGGTAGAGGACATCTCTTATCAGCTGCAAGGCTGTATAAAGTGCAGTGTTTCTGAGAGAAGGGAAGTAAGAAATGTAGTTGTTGTTGGTTGTTCAAGCTGGAGAAGGCAACGGCTGTGGAGGGACTTCCTAAATGCCTTCCAGTACTGAAATGGGGCCTACAAAGAAGGTAGGGAGGGACTCTTCATCAGGGAGTGCAGTATTAGGAGTGATGAGTTCAAATTGAGAGGAGATTTAGATTAGATGTGAAGAAGCTGTTCACTGCAAGGGTGGTGAGGCACTGGAACAGGTTACCCAGAGAAGTTGTGGATGTTCCTTTCCTAGAAGTGTTCAGAGCCAAACTGGACGGGTCTTGGAGCAGTCTGCTCTAGTGGAAGGTGTCCCTGCCCATAGCAGGGGGGTTGGAACTAGATGATCTTTAGTGTCCCTTCCAACCCAAACCATTCTGTGATTCTAATGAAATTGTCCAGGCACATCCTTCAGGCTTATCACCAGGGAAAAATTACCATTATCACGCTCGTGCTCTGGCTCCTTAGGCACCCTCTGAAGTGCTTCGGGTTGCATTCACACTAAACCAAGTACCATTTTACACTGGCACTTGCATCTGGAAAGAGTGACTCTCCAGTTTGTGAACCACCCCTAGCACAGTTCAACCTGAAACAACAGAAAACTTGCTGCTAACGTCCTGTAACTTCTGGATTTCTGGTGCTGTGGGGTTGGCAAACACAGAGTGGATTTCTGGAAGTGCTTATACAGGGTGTGTTGTAGCAACTAGAAATATTCTACACTGTAGAATCACATACACACAGGGTGTGAGGTCAGGCTCTGGAAACCTTTGACATCAGGAAGAGTCACCAGAGTCAAGTATTCTTCATGCCTTCTTTTTTGAAGACTGAATCACACAAACCTTCTTTTGTCAGTACTGGGAAGTCTTTGGGAAGTTTCAGCTCCAGACTTGCTTCTTTCTAACCAGGGTGGTAGAGGTTAATTGTAAGGTATTTGTTTCCATAACACTTTTGTGGAACTTGAGCAACCTGGTCTTAGTGAAGAGTGTCCCAGCCCCTAGCAGGAGGGTTAGAACTAGATGATTTTTAAGATGCCTTCCAGCTCAAACCGTTGTAAGAATGTCTGAATGTTTTGAGATGCAGTTTTCCTGCTCTGAAGGACATAATGTTCTAGTGCTGGGACTGGTGACAGTTTTGCCACTCTTTTATGAGTGCTTTCTGTTGTAGCTGCTTTTTAAATTCAAGCTAACTGAAGCTGCACAACCTTTTTCAATGCTAGTTTAAAGAGTGGGACACTGTTCTCCAGCTATCCCCCCACAATAGAGGTGTCCCTGCCTATGGCAGAGGGTTGGAACTAGATGATCCTTGAGGTCTCCTTCCAACCTTACCATTCTATGATTCTATAATAGAGAGCTCCATAACACTTGGGCCACAGAATTTTTCCTCTGGCTTTGTTTTCTTCTTTTAATAAGAAAACCAAACCACACCAGATGATTTAGCTGCAAAAACACCAAGGAAACAGGAGGTGAATCACCTGCTCCCAAGGAAGGAGGGTAGGCAGGTGCTTGGGGTGCTGAACAAGGAAACTGTCAAGTGTTGATTGATTTCTTCTGTGGTCAGAGAAAGAGGATTTCACATGAATTGATTCTTAATCAACTGAACTGCCTCCAAGAAATACTGACACCATCACTCTCTCTTCCCAGCAGACAAAACTGTTGGACCCCACAGGAATGCCTGTTTGGATCAGAGAGGTTAAGGCTGCATTTTTAATTGGATCTCAGAAAGATCTCTATTTTCTAGGTTGAGAGAGATAGAAGAGAGGTTATATGGGTTAAAGGCATCCACCATATCAAAACCACCTGTCTTAAAATTTAAGGTATGTATGTTTGAGAGGTTTCTCCTGAATGTTCTACTTGCTGTAAAAAACACACCTGCAATAGGAGTGATTCTGTTTACTGGGTTGGGTGGGATTTTTTTCCATGTCCCTACAGGTGATGTTGGTAGAATCCTTTACTTTCTTGTATTGAGGTATGTGTGTAAATGTTTCTGGATTCATCTATTATTTGTTACAAATATTTATATGTAAATACATAAACCTGTATGTACTACACACAGAGACAACTTGTGTGCAGAGGTAAAAGCCATTTGGCAAGTGACATTAATCATGCACCTTAAACAATTTCACTTCTAATTTGTTGACTAATCCATTTTCCTTGGGGAATACTTTTACCATGTCACATCTCTGAGCAAATCTGATTGAATTTTCTCCAGGACTTTTTAGACTGTCAGGTAGTGATGGTTCTGAGGGGAATGGAACCAAGCTAGAAATGAGTAGAGTCAGCCTGGATGTTAGGAAGAAGTTGTTCAGCATGAGGGTGGTGAGACCCTGGAAGGGGTTGCCCAGGGAGGTGGTGGAAGCCTCATCCCTGGAGGTATTTAAGGCCAGGCTGGATGAGGCTGTAGACAGCCTGATTTAGTGTGAGGTGTCCCTGCCCGTGGCAGAGGGGTTGGAGCTGGATGATCCTTGTGATCCCTTCCAACTCTGACTGATTCTATGATTCCTCTAAAATCTTTTTGCTCCAACAGTTAGCACAAATTAGTTCTAATCTCATGAAATAGATGGCTTGCTAATCAGCCTTAACAAATTTGCCACAACTTTTTAGTGCTGGGGAAAAGACATTTGCTAGCTTCTTGGTGGGGTGTGCAACACTTTCTAGTTGCTCAACTATCTTGAAATCTTACATTATAAAAGCTGTGACATGATAGATGAGAACAAAATAGATCATTGTGTCTTAACCTGCCATTTTTCTTTCCTTCTGAGTTCAGATGGACTCCCAGAAGCTAAGGTCAATTTTGAGCTATAAAAAGAGAGGAAGATAACCATAATTCAGTTTGTCATAGCCTTCTCCTTTTCATCACTGCTATTATCTCTACCACCATGGAAGCTGGCATCTGGCTGATACTCCTCCAGCTCTGTGAAAGATTATTCTCCACTCAGTTGTGTTTAAACTGAAGAGTTTTTGAACAGTTGTCTGTCAGAGGGAGCAGGGAAGAGAAAGGGAGGACTGTATCAATCCAAATTACTGCTAGGTAGTTTACCACTGCAGTACATCCCTTCTCTTCTACTGAGGGTTTTGTTTCTGGAAATTTTACCCTGGTGACTTCCATTGAAACATGAGGGTAATAAAATCCTAGAACAGACTGCCCAGAGAGGTTATGGAGAGATTCCAAACTCACCTGGACTTTGTGATCCTGGGCAGCCTGCTGTGGGTGATCCTGCTTTAGCAGAAGGGTTGGACTGGATGATCTGCAGAGGTCCCTTCCAACCCCTGCCATTCTGTGATTGCTCAATTACCATATCAGAGACAGAGCTCCAGGGAAAGAGAAAGGCTTTCCTTGAACCTGATGGCAAAGTGCTTCTGCCAAGAGCAGATTTCAGCAGGGTGGTTGAAGGACAATTGCTGGTCAACAAGCCAGTCCAGTTACTGAGGGTGACTAGCTTGCTGAAAGAGAACTAACTGCTTTGTAGGTACCAACTACCTGCACCTTGACTCTTCATGGCAGGCCAGAGGTCTGCTTTGATCCTGAGTTACTGTTCACCACAAATGGTTGATCCACAAATTACTTTAGTCTGTGTGATGCAGGGGACTGGACTCTTTGGTCATTGATCTCTTTTGGCTGTAACGGGCATGTCCAACTGTCATGAAAAAGGTTCAGCACTGTTGCTGTGTTGCCTCTTTTATGAACTGAAACAAATTAAGCTTCCCAGGATGAGAGCATAGGAAGTTTCATGTAAACATGAGGAGGAATTTTTTTCCCTGTGAGGGTGACAGAAGACTGGCACAGGCTGCCCAGGGGGGTTGTGGAGCCGCCCTGTCTGGAGAGATTCCAAACCCGCCTGGACACGTTCCTGTGTGATATGGTATAGGAGATCCTGCTCTGTCAGGGAGGCTGGACTGGATGAGCTTTGGAGATCCCTTCCAACCCCTGACATTCTGTGATTCTGTGAGATAGAGTCACTAGTCCTAGATTAAGCAAAGTTAAGCCTGCATGATGTTGAGCAAGCACAGAGATCGCTGCTGGCAAGGCAAGTACAAGAATAAATTCAGCAGCTAACTTGGACGGTGTCGAAATGATCTGTGTGATTGACTGAGTCTTTTGGAAAGAAACAAAACCACCAAACCTGAAGATAGGATGTGTCTTGTACTCTAATAATAATATATTGGACAAGCCACCAGAATGGGAACTTGAGGGTGAAGTATCTTTCTCTCTTCCTCTGCTTCTGAGATGCTATAATTGAATAAACCTACATCAATAGGAGCTATGTGTGTTAGAAGCAAAGCAAACACTCTTTGTAGATGTAAGGCTCAGAAGCACAGCTTTCTCCCCACCAGCTATGAGAGTAGTTGGAGTAAAAGGCTAAAGGGGCTGAAGAACATGAGAACATGAAGGATGATGTGATACCTACCTCTTTATGACTCTGTGGTGCGTGGAAATAGCTGTTGAAAGTGATTTTCAGTCACGGTTGGGAAGGGGAGGACAAGACATACTGTTCCCTAGGACTAATATGGAGAGCCATTGAAATCTGGGCTTGTCAGTGTGCTGGCCCAAGGTTCTTGAGGGTTTCTTAGCACTTCTCATTCACCCAGGCTTACAGAAACTCTTCTGAAAGAAGCTCAAGTGCTTAACCTTGCAGTTTCTGACAGTGATGGCAGCGTTGATACCTATCACAAATTATTTAATTGCTTATGTTTTAGCATGTGTACAAGAATTACAAGAGCTTAATGGGATGCTGATGTGCAGCTTTATCTGTGAAGAGGAAGCCTTTAAATCCATTACAGAAATGTGCCATATAGTTCCCCACACAGTGCCCAGTTCAGTTCTCTGTGTGTTGTACTTGTAGAGGTTTTTGTTCCCTTTGTCTGTCAAAGCTGCAGGACATTCCTGGCTGCAGAAACAGGTAGAGGCTGGTGCAAAGGTCTTTTCTTCCTTGTTCTAGGAGGATATTTGGGATCCTTCAGGCTGAAAGGCAACACAGAACCATAAATTGTAATTGCCTTCTGTGTCTTATGTTTTAACATCACCACTAAACAACATTCATTTCTCCCCCATGTTCAGCTACCCACAGAAGAGCTGTGCTGCCTCACTTCTGTGAACTCATTCAGCTGGTTTTGGTTATTTACTTTGGAAAATCCTGCAGTCTGAAGGTGAATGGCTGACCATTTGGCTCAGCTTTTGCTTAAACTACAAATAAATTCATTAAGTCTTCTGTTTATGAATCATACCCAGAATATTGCCTGAATATTAAGCCTTTCTTCCTGGTGATTAAACATTTACAGGAGCATATGTGAAGTGCTTCTAGGAGAAACACCAAAATGAATGTTTTCTAGAAGGATTTTAGCCCTTAGTTCCCAGTGGGTTTCATCTTATGGCAATCTTCTCACCAGCCACTTTGTAACAGCACTGAGAGTCTAATGGCTGCAATTTAAAGGGCTTTATTGTTGGAAGATTTAATTTTGATTTGAAGGAAACACTGCTTTGGTGCCATCCATTAAGGTACCCATCTCTTGGTACTTTGTAAGCATTTCCAAAGCTGGAAAACCACACTGAACCACAGGCTGGTGTGTGTGTAAGGAAATACATAGCGAAGAAGAGTGCACTCCAAGAAGAAAACTTCTGTCTGGACACTTCTCTTGTGTCTACAAACAGAAACAGTGGAGCAAAAGCCATGCACCATGTAACCACCAAAACTATTTACCTTGTGATATTTTGCCTGCAGTTGGCTAAGGGGAAGTAATGAAAACATCTTTCAGGAATCTGCTAGCAACTGTAAGCTGGTAGTGGCTTTCTGCTTTCTTTCTGAAGCAGGAGGATAATGATTGTATGCTTCAAGTGGCAGATACAGGAGTATCAGCTGGACAAGGCTAAAGGTTGCCTATTCACTTTAAAGGATTGCATGGTGAATGTCTGTTTCTGTTGTATCCAAAGATGAGAAAGCTTTTTTTTGTCCAAAATGCAAGGATGGAAGGGTCTGTGTAAAGCTTGATTCTGAGAAAGGAGAGCAGCTTTGACTAGACTAAAGTAACAATGGAGATGACAGAGCAGAGCTTTGCAGCGTTTGACACTGAATAGCTTTGCTGAAGCCTGAGATGGTTGTTTCCATTCTTTTGGAAGGAGGAGGTAGGGTACCAGAGCCAAGTCAGAGGAGGAGGAAGAGAAATGTTTTGTGCAGTGCTGGAATCTGATAGATGAAGTGGACCATTATTTCTACACCCTCGCTCCATGCGCTGATGTACAGAGAAGGCAGATAGGAATCCAAGTGTCCTCCCCATGCACTTAGCAAGAACCCAGCTTTTGCTCTTGCTGGTTTAGTAGCAGCACACTAGGAGCTGCTCAGTTGTAGTGCCCTGCAGACTGGGCAAGTTGCAGTGGAAGTCTCATCATGGTGAAGTTTAGCTTTCATAGAAGAAAATACTCTAAAAGTTAATACATAACCTGGGCCAGCATTTCACACTTTCCTAAGTCAAAATTATCCAGACAGGTGGTAGGTGCCTCTTCCTGGAATCATTCCATGTCAGGTTGTTT
>WBNM01045920.1:0-13921 GCA_013399055.1 Ramphastos sulfuratus
TTGTGTGATTCTGTGATACATCCCAACAGATCAGCATTACAGATTTAAGGACAAGGAGCAATGGATATAAACTACAGCACACCCCAACATGAAGAGGAACTTCTTTACTGTAAGGGTCATGGAGCACTGGAACACGCTCTCCAAAGAGGTTGTGGAGTCTCTTTCTCTGGAGACTTTCAAGACCTGTCTGGATGCATTCCTGTGTGACCTGCACTAAATTATGGTTCTGCTCTGGCAGGGGGGAGTTGGACTCAGTCTCCAGAGGTCACTTGCAACCCCTAACATCTTGTGATTCTGTGAAACACAGAGGTTCTTAAGACCTCCAGAAGTATCAGAGAGTACAAGGGGTAGACACCAGAAAATATAATCTCTGTAATTTCATTCCCATCAGCCTGTAGCCCTATACAGACAGACATGAGGGTCTGTTCTGTCCTTTTCTCTCTCTCTGTTTCCCATTGCAGACTATTTCCTGCAGGGTAGGTTTGCAGCCTTCTGCCAGGCCTGGGCAAAGATAATGTGGGTTGGTTTTTTGTTTGTTTGTTTGTTTTTTCTGTGTGATTCAGACCTGGTATGGGAAGGGAAAGGAGGAAGGCATATTTGGAGGGGGGGAAGGCTTTGGGCTAATGAGGTTATGGTAAGCCCAGGTCAAAGGACTGGGGTGAGGCTGAATTTGACTATTTTGTATTGCTGTATATATTTGTGAAGAGCCTTTTCCATTTGAACTTCCAAACTTGCATGGGGCATTTTTATTTCAGTCCTTTGGGAAGGTGTAAAATAGCTCCCTCCCACTCAAAACCAAAACAATCGGTCCCTCAAAACGTGTTCCGCCTGCTCTCGCTTCCTGGATTCCAGTCACCATTTTGACTTATTTCATTCTGGAATGTGGTCTCTCCAGCCTCACATCTTCTCAGAGCATGAAGTAGTCATTCTGCCAAAAAAGCTACTAAAAGGTAAAGGGTACCTGCAACACAGTCTCGCATCACCACCTCTTCTTGGGTAGACCATTGCATTGTGGCCTCCAGAGTTCTCTAGAGCTCACACGAGCAACAGGCAGAGCCAGAGCAATGGTGTGATGAAGGGCAGTGGCAATATACAGGTCAGGCTGCTCACCAGCTTGAAGGCTTTGAGATTAGAGGTGACCTCCTCACTGACTTCCAAACATATTCCATTTGTTTGCATCAAGTGATGAGAAATGTGACCAGCAAGCAGTTATAAACTAGTGTCAGATCTGGAGAACAGGTCTGGTGAGGAGATGCTGAGCAACCTGCAGTGGTTGAGCCTGGAGAAAAAGGCTCTCTACAACTCCCTGAAAGGAGGATGGAGTCAGGTGAGAATTGGTCTCTTCTTCCAAGATAACAATTGCCAGGATGAGAGGAAAAGGCCTCAGGTTTCACCAGGAGAGGTTTAGGTTGGATGTTAGAAGAAACATCTTCACTGAAAGGTTTCTCAGACACTGATACAGGCTCATCAAGGAAGTGGTTGAGTCCCCATCCCTGAAGGTGTTTAAAAGCCAGAGAGATGTGGTGCTAAGGAACATGGTTTAGCACTAGACTTGGCAGAGTTAGAGAATAGTTGGGTTTGAAGGAGCCTACAGGAAGGCTGGGGAGGGACTATTTATAAGATCTTGCAATGACAGGACAAGGAGCAATGGGTGTAAACTGGCAGAGGGGAGATTTAGACTGGATGTTAGGAGGAAGTTCTTTACAGTGAGGGTGGTGAGACACTGGAACAGGTTGCCCAGGGAGGTTGTGGCTGCTCCCTCCTTGGAGGAGTTCAAGGCCAGGCTGGACGAGGCCTTGAGTGACCTGTGCTAGTGGGAGGTGTCCCTGCCTATGGCAGAGGGTTGGAACTAGATGATCCTTGAGGTCTCCTTCCAACCTTACCATTCTATGATGATCCTGGGGGTCCTCTCCAACCTAAATGATTCTGTGATTCCACTTCCATGATGCCATTAAGAGAAGGAAGAAGGGTTTGAGTTTTAATATGCTACAAGACTCACCAGACCTTCAGCTCAGTTCTCAGAAGTTGGACAGCACTATAATATGGCTGCAGTTTGACAAAGGCTTGAGCATTTAAACAAGGGGGAGGATGACACTCTCAGAAGCTGTAGAATATGAAAATTCTATTTCTTGTGCAGGTTACTGTATTGAGCCTGTGGGCTTCCAACAAACAAACATCATGTTTTGTAATCTGAACCTCCAGCACTGGCACAGACCAGTGTAACACCCAACACCACTATCCATGAACTTCCAAGGCTTCTTTCAGCTGCCTTTTCAAAATTTCAATTTTGTGGGATGTAAAGAACCATGGTAAGAACCACACCGCAGCTTTTCCAGTTCCCTGCTTTGTTGAGCTTATTCCAGGTGTTCAGAAGGACTAGTAAAAGCCATTTTGAGTTGTTTTTCCTAAAAGGAGTTTCTAAATTCAGTAGGCAGCCATAAAAATCATGCATCCATATTATTATCCCAGTGGCCCACAGTGGGTGTGTCTCTGGCTTTTTGCAAATCACTGTAAGCTTGTGAAAGCAGCTGGAGGAAATACTTCAATCTTCTCTCAGCAGCTTGCACACACACACACTGACTATCACACACATGCAAGCATTTACTTGTATTTCTGTTATGTCTTGTATTGACCCTAATTTCATAGAATCATAGAATGGTAAGGTTGGAAGGGACCTCAAGGATCATCTAGTTCCAACCCCCTGCCATAGGCAGGGACACCTCCCACTAGGACAGGTCACTCAAGACCTCATCCAAACTGGCCTTGAACACCTCCAAGGAGGGAGCAGCCACAATCTCCCTGGGCAACCTGTGCCAGTGTCTCACCACCCTCACTGTAAAGAACTTCCTCCTAACATCCAGTCTAAATCTCCCCTCTGCCAGTTTAAATCCATTAGTCCTCATCCTGTCATTGCAAGACCTTGTAAATAGTCCCTCCCCAGCCTTTCTGTAGGCCCCCTTCAAATACTGGAAGGCTACTATAAGGTCTCCTCAAAGCCTTCTCCAGGCTGCAGAGCCCCAACTCTTGTAGCCTTTCCTCATAGCAGAGCTGCTCATTTTCATGGCCCTCCTTGAGGTCCCTTCCAACCTTACCATTCTATGATTCTATGAAACGCTTACCTTTTTCCCCCCCAGTGCTGTCAGTCTTTTGCCAATGATTATTTTAACAGTTTTACCCCAAATGCAATCAAAATCCTTAGAAAAGTGTAACCTTTCTATCTGAATTACATTTTTTTTCCTTCTCTAGAATGGTTAAATGTAACAACAGCATCATGGACTATAATTAAGTCACAAAGCTACCAAATTTTCCTAAAACCCTACATTTCATTTCCTAAAACCTTAAATATCATTAAGCTCTATGGCACTTACCCACTACTCAAAGGTGAGGTCAATAACAAAGGGTTGCAATTATAGCCAAGGATAATCATGGACCTGCTCCAAAGGTGTGACATCTACAACCTCCATCCCCAGCTTCTCCCAGTGGTCACCCAGATGATGTGACATGTATGTGGTGTTAAGACAATCCTAGCCAAACAAAGCACATGCCTATCTTGCAACACACCTGTGGAACACATGCATCAAGGGATCTGCAAGTACATGCCAAGGCATTCAGCTGGGCTGGCATGTGTAGGCACAGCAATATGTGGAGCTGGCCACTGTGTGCTTACACTGAAAGGCTCCTGTTAGGATCTTACAGAGACTGGATGAGCTGCATTCCCCAGAGTGTTTTGTGAGAGAGCAATGTGGTCATTCCTTCTGTCTGATTGGTGATGGCAAGGCACAGTGCAAAAAAACCACAGGAGTAAATTGGACAGAAAGCATCTTTGAGGAGACAGCAGTCCTGGATGGTCCTTGAGCTCCCTTCCAACCTGCTATTCCATAAATCTATGAATCCACCTTCCCCGAAGCAGGGTCACAGAATCAGAAATAACCAGGTTGGAAAAGACCCTCAAGATCACCAAGTCCAACCAATAACCCTACTCTACAAGATTCACCTTAAACCATCTCCCTAAGCACCACATCCAAATGAGCCTTAAACACATCCAGGGTTGGTGACTCAGGTCACCTTTCTCACTCCTGACAGACAATTTACTACTACTTATAAAAGCACCCTAACTCAGTTTGCCCTAAATTTCTATAATTAAAACTCAGTGTCTTCTTCCCCCATGTCCAACAAACACAACATTTTATCCCCAGGGGTTTTGCACCTTCTTTAAGTTTATTTTTAATATATCTTCTACAGAGCAAATCAGTTCTCATTTAGTTTTTCCCTCTCAGACACGAAACCTCTGATCTTTTCTATTGATTTTTTTCAATGTTCCCTTCCACTACTCCATGTTTTTCTGCACAAGAAGATAAACTCAGTATCATGACCATCACTGTAATACACTCCCCTCTCCTCCTTACAGCAACACAACACTAAGAAAACTGGTTTTACTATGCCTTCTTCCTGCTGATCTTGATCTGCCATTAGGTCTAATTTGGGCAACACCTTAACATAGCTGGGTATTTTCTACATCATACTCTTCCTTGCTCACCAACATGTTGTCTCAAACCAAACTCTAAAGTGTCTCTCCTTCCTTCATACCACAGTCTGAAAAGGCACTTAACAGAAAAGGCTCTTCTCATGTTTGGTCCAGTGGAGAGCTGTCCTGTACCAAAGGGATCACAGAATCATTTCAGTTGGAAAAGACCTTTAATATCATCAAGTCCAACCATTATCTAACTCTACCAAGGCTGTACTAAACCATAATGACCAATTCCACTGGCTTAATTAAGGATCAGAGAGCTTAGGTCATTTGCAATACTGAGGCATCCTGATTACCCATGTTAGATTAACCACCACACTGGGACAGCTGCAGGTGGGGGGAAAGAGCTGCTTTGAGAAGTCTCTGGTATTGTATTGAAAGTGAAACTTCATGTATTTAGTGTATCAAAAACAATACTGGCTTGACACTGAGGTTGTCTTTTGTGTCCTTCATAGCAGTATAGGAAGGAAACAAAGAAGAATGCTGCCAAATCTGAGGGGAAAAAAAAAAAAAAAATCACAGAATCAGTCAGGTTGGAAAAGACTTTTGAGATCATCAGGTCCAACCTATCACTTAACATTATCTAATCAACTAAATCATGGCACCAAGTGCCACATCCAGTCTTTTTTAAAAGACTTTCAGGCAACCATCGACAGAACAAGAGGACAGAGTCTCAAGCTGTGTCAGGGGAGGTTTAGGCTGGATGTGAGGAAGAAATTCTTCAGAGTGATTTGCATTGGGATGGACTGCCCAGGGAGGTGGTGGAGTCACTGTCCTTGGAAGTGTTTAAAATAGGTACCCGTGGAGGGAGGAGAGAAACAGTTATGAGCTGGAGTGACTATTTACTCTTCATTTTACAGTGAATTTCTACTGCTTCTGACTTCTTCAGTCCCTGCCTGTATGGACCTAGCAGAAGGCTATCTTGCAGCTGTGTCAAATGAGCCCTGCAAAAATATTTTGACTCCTTGAACTTAAGTCTCACCCCCTCATTAGTGGAATAATAGCAGTTGTGCAATTAACATCGAGCTATCAGCATTCCTTTGATTTGCAAATCAAGGGCAGCTGCAGCATCCGACTTGAAAAGCAAGACAGATGGAAGGGAAAGTAGGTAAAAAGTGTAAAAACGCAGTTTGCATGGGCTATGCTTGATGTTTACAGGGTAAACTCTGGCAAGAAAAAGTGTCCTCACTAAACACTTGAAATACAAAAAGGTCATCTTTTAAATACTTCTGTTTTAAGAGTCTTTAAAACATTGCATAGCTTGGCTCCTACCCATCCACAGCCTGAATAAATCCAAACCAAGTTCTGGTGCAGTATGGAGCAGAATTACACCAGAGGAAATGAGTTTCCACCCATAACGCATAGGTCAAGGTAGGCTTTGACCTCTTTGGGTTTCATTGAGCTTCTGAACATCAGGACAGGTAGGCAGGAGAAATGCTCTCCACCACAGATCTGCAAACTAAGAGAAAGGAGGCAACATCTCTTCCAGCCTTACCAGCCTGAGGTGGTTTTGTTGTAAGGAATTACAGGTGCTGAAGAGTTAGGGGGAAAATAAATAAATAGTCTTTCAGTTGCAGGCTGAAATACAGCCTCTCTTTGTTCAATTTCTAGGCCAGCTTGTATGCTCAAGGGGCACAAGGAGTTAAGACTGAGTCCAAATCATTAGGTGCTTCTGAATTTGCTAAGATTCATGGGTTTTCTACAGAATGTGGTATAAAACTTTCTATCCAACAGCACTTTAAATAAACACCTTGAGAATTAAGCGTTTACTTTTTTTTTAGATCAACTTCTGAGCATTTCTTCACCAGCAAAAAAAAAAAAAAAAAAAAATCAAAGTGCCTGATTTTATGGGATTAGCATTGTGTTATTCCATCAAAGTGAATCCTTAAACTCTGGTTTCCCTAGCTCACACACAAAGGATTTGTGCCACATCCTCCAGCTTTCTAAGCTCAGCCTATAGGATCCAGGATGAAAGTTTACTGTCACGGCAAAACAAACATGTAGCATGGGAAATACACCACTGCAAGACAAGATTGGGTGGAAACTGAAAGCCCAAAGTACCCCTGAGAGCTGAGTTTAGGGTTCTTTGGATATTTAATCCCCAGAATGGCTCCATTTTGGTTTTTGGGGTTTTTTTTTTTTTTTTTTTTTGGTCCAAGTTGTTCACCCAGGTCTAATAACCATTGAACAGTCTAGCAGGCACTACACATGAGATAGGATTAGGAGGTCATGGGTTCAGTCTGTAAGCAGGACCACTCACCCCTGTCACAAATCTACTCAGTTGGCAGACAATTCCTTGTGATGAGCTGACCACCCATTTGGAGGGTCAACAGAAATCTCGCCCGTGTTGAAAATCTGACCATGAGACACAAACTGCCTTTCTGTGTGGGGAAGCTCACCCCACAGACACCCAGAAAAAAAAAAAAAAAAATCACAGTCCATGCTGTTCAAAATTCATCTTCTCAAGGCTCTTCCTGTGGTGGTTAATGCTCTCAGAGCTGAGTGCCTTTATTCTGACTTCTAGGGCGTTTTAAAAAGTACTTACAGGAAGCTGGGGAGGGGTGGGGGGAAAGCCTTTATTTTGAAGGAAAAAATGAGTTGCAGTGAGTGAACACTACACACATTCGTTCAATAACTTCAACAGAGAATGTTTTGAATGCTTTCACCAAAAGGCATTATAAAATAATATCTTAATGCCATGTCTTAAAGTATACTTTAGAACTCTCTTAAGCATCTTGTTTGTTATGCTTCAAAGCTCCCTGTCACCAGAAAGAAAGGGGGGGGGGGAAAGGCAGGCAACAATCCACAGCATTCTTTCTGTCACACAGAAACACGAGAGTAAGAAAATCACCCCTTTGGGGGTTGGTGTTTAGTGTTTGGGAAACTATAGCTTCATGAAAGATCTGATAACCGAACCATATGGTGCATGATCCTGATAATACAATCCAAACATCACCAGCCAACTCCCAAAAGCCACCAAGAATCAGCCTCTTTGTTGTAGAACAAAACAATGCCACCTCATGCTAACCCAAAATCCAGTTCCTCTGGAGATACCAAATGCCTAACTCACAGTGAAAATAGCTGGTGATAGATGATGACGCACAGCCTACAGTTTGATGTTGCCTCCCAGAGATGAAACAGAGGGCTTGATCTCTTGTGGTGTGAAAAATTCCCTGGCTGCCTTTTTTTTTTTTTTTTTTAAATCAAAGAACTGATGGAGGGGAGGGAAATCAGATAATTATACTCACTTGTGTAAAATTCCTGCAAGTATTAACTATATATTGTATCCTCCTTTCTGTTTACACAGTTTGTCTGCATTTGGCTTGCACAATCACCTCAGAATATTTTCCTTCTTTTTTTTCTTTGGCAAAGCTGGGGTCAAGGAACTTGCTGATTACTTGAGAAAATGTGATACCATTCCTTGCTGAATGGCTGCTGTTTTCCAGTAATTAACTCAACTATCCTACCTAGGAATTTAGAGCTGGGAAAGAAGCCCTGTGGAGAAGGACCTGGGAGTCCTGGTGGACAAGAAGTTATCCGTGGGACAGCAATGTGCCCTTGGCACCAGGAAGGCAAACGGAATCCTAGGGTGCATTAAGAAGAGTGTGTCCAGCAGATCAAGGGAGGTTCTCCTCCCCCTCTACTCTGTTCTGGTGAGACCTCGTGGAGAGCACTGCATTCTGTTTTGGGATCCCCAGTTCAGGGAGGCACAGGGATCTGCTTGAAAGAGTTCAGTGGAGAGCTACAAGGATGATTAAGGGGCTAGAGCACTGTCTGATGAGGAGAGGCTGAGGGACTTGGGGCTTCTTGGTCTGTCAAAGAGAAGACTGAGAGGGGATGTAATCAATGTTATGAGAGATAAAAGTTTGTGGTACACAGTCCTAACACTTTCCAGCCCACTAAAGTTACTTCTGACTCAAGTGTACAGCAAGACTTGGCTGAAATGCTAAATAACTTCCAGGAATGTGATAGGAAAGTCCAGAGGAAACTGGAGATCTTGGAGGAAGAGAGACCTTGATAGACCAAACCTGCTACCCTCCATTGTTAGTGCCACCTATGTTCATAATGTGGTCACAACTGTGGCAGCAGTGTGGGGAGGGTTGTATGCAAGAGATCAAGCAATGTAAAGAAGGCAGAAAGGAATGTAGTCTGCTCTGAAGAAGCTGTGCTTGGTGGGGCTGATAGTCCCCACAATCACAGAAACATTCAGGTTGGAAATCCAACCAATGTCCCTACTCTACAAGGTACATCCTCANGACTTTGATGCTAACTGCCCTGCAGTGGTGTCCAAGCTAAGCAGGGTGATACCAACAGCTGCAATATCCAAACATAGCAACAGTGATCCCAAAAGAGATGTGCTCTGTGGCATACGTGATTGAGCTGCTCAGCCTTAGATGACTCCATGTGACACACAGGGATTGAAAAGGAAAAATACAACTATGCATAGTCAAGATTTGTAAAAGTGATAATTCAATAGTGGGTCTTTGCCTGATGGCTTTTTGCCAGTTATAGAAGAAATTTTTCAGCAGCTCTTTCAAGATACAGTTTGTGTTGGTTTTTTCCAAATTTGAGGGGGGGGGGGGAAAACAAGATTTAAAAAGCATATTTCCTTTGTTACAGTTCTAGAAATGGATATTCTCCCTCCCTTCTCCCCTGTCTTTCCACACTCAATGACTGCAGAATTCAACACTGAACTGGAAAAAATCTTCTCTGAAGGTGGAAAGGTAGCTTGCTATAGCCATTCAGCCAACAAGGCAATGGCAGATAATGGCAGCTGTAATGTTGTGAGCTGCTTAAAGTTATTCCAAGTCATGTCAAAACTGGTTTCAATCAAAACTGATTTCCTCATGATCTGAATCAATGGTGTCAAAATTAAAAGCTGAAGTACTGTGTGCAGTTCTGGATCCCCCAACACAAGGGCATGGAAGTGTTGGAGCGAGTCCAGAGGAGGCCACAAAGATGCTCAGAGAGCTGCAGCAGCTCTGCTATGAGGACAGGCTACAAGAGTTGGGGCTCTGCAGCCTGGAGAAGGCTTCAAGGAGACCCTATAGTAGCCTTCCAGTATCTGAAGGGGGACTACGGGAGGGTTGGGGAGGGACTATTTACAAGGTCTTGTAATGACAAGATGAGGAGTAATGAGTTTAAACTGGCAGAGGGATGATTTAAATTAGATGTTAGGAAGAAGTTCTTTCCAGTGAAAGTGGTGAGACACTGGCACAGGTTGCCCAGGGAGGTTGTGGCTGCTCCCTCCCTGGAGGTGTTCAAGGTCAGGTTGGATGAGGCCTTGAGTGACCTGTTCTAGTGGGAGGTGTCCCTCCCTTTGGTGGGGGGTTGAAACTGGATGATCTTTGAGGTCCCCTCCAACCTAAACCATTCTATGATTCTATATTGCCTTCAGAACTTGCTTCCTTGGTCACTGATGATTTGCAAGGCCCTTTATGCCTTCATGAGTTGAAAATTCTGCACCAAACAATGCAGATTGCACCAATGGTACCCACACTTCATTCTGTGACCTCACAGAGCAGGAAGCTAAGATTTTCAAGCTATTGTTCTTTACTTACTCTGAAGTAGGGCAAACCCTTGGGTGGGTTTTATTTTTGTCCCCTTGATAGGTTTTCTTCCTAACGGCTGAGATCCTTGGGTTTGGTTGCAAGCTGTTGACTTGCAAGCTTACAGCTGCCCTGGCCTGCCTTTAAGTCATAAGGAAATTTGTGTAGAAAGCAGCCAAATTGCAACCTGGTATAGGTAAGAAAAAAGAAAACAAGAAAATGCAGGTCTCTGTAAGGATCTTGTGAGTTAGAGTCAGGAGCCATATCCAGGCTTCTGCAATTTTTGTACAGCAACTTTATCAAGAAATTAAGCATTGCTGCAGCAATGCTGCACCCATTCTTGCTACAATGTGTTAGCTTCCACTTTGCTTACATAGACATCAGCTGTTGCTGGGATCCAAAGTATTCTGAACCTTCCTCTGAGGAAGGTGAGATACTGTACAGGCAAACCAAATAATTGTGAAACCTGTCCTATGTGAAGTAAAGAAAATTCATGGGGCTCAAAAAACCAAACAAAAACAGGGATCAAAAATTCCTGGCAAGAGCAACAGATGAGAAGTGGCACGGTTAGAAATGGGAACACTGAGGCACAGAAATAGGGGGAAAAAAATGTTTGGAATTTGAATGTAGCAATTAATCCAAAATATCTTCTGCTTCACAAAGCTTTGAGTGAATTTGAATGGAAGAGCTGGAGAAGAGTATCTTAAGTGGCTCCCTACCATGTTAACTTAATGAAATTTGTCAGATGCAGTACCTCTGCCCAGTAAAGTCTTACTCATCTCCTCAGTGCTTACTGACATGTGCAGAATTACCCACTCTTTTGGGGTTGAGTGATTCCAAATCCCTTCCCAAGGAAATTTGTGGGAAACTTACCTGTAGTTTCCAATACCTGTACACATTTAGACAGGATCAAATCCAAGCAGTTCCTGGATGCCAGACTAACTTTTGGTAATTTCATTTGCCTGCCTCAATATCCTCCACATTTTAGAGGCTTACAGTTTCTAGCACGAGAAGCTTCCCTAAGATAAACCCAGTGCAGTATTTTACCACATTCAGCTTCCTATTGTCTTTCAGAAAAAGAGAGGCCTTGGCACTATAATGTCACATCAGGGACATGAAAGGGCAGATCACAGAATGGTTTAGGTTGGAAGAGACTTCAAAGCTCATCCAGTTCCAACCCCCTGTCATAGGCAGGGACATCTCCCATTAGAACAGGTCACTCAAGGCCTCGTCCAACCTGGCCTTGAACACCTCCAGGGAAGGAGCAGCCACAACCTCCCTGGGCAACCTGTTCCAGTGTCTCACCACCCTCACTGTAAAGAACTTCTTCCTAACATCCAGTTCAAATCTCCCCTCTGCCAGTTTAAACCCATTACTCCTTGTGCTGTCATTGCAAGACCTTGCAAAAATAGTTCCCTCCCCAATCTTCCTGTAGATCTCCTTCAGATACTGGAAGGCCACTACAAGGTCTCCTTGAAGCCTTCTCTTCTCCAGGCTGATCATTCCATATGTTTAGGATTTGAAATGGAACTCAGAGATTGTTCTCTGGAGTCACAGACTCACAGAAAATCAGGTCTCATGCTGCTCTGTTCATATCTAGGGTATCTGCTCAGTTCCCATGTTCACAACCTCAGTCATGTTACAAGGGATGCATCAGATAAGTGCAGGACATAGAGAGTCTCCTGGTCCTGCAGAGCAGCCTCTACTTGCTCTCCTTCTTCAGGTATTTTTCCAGGAGTTCCACAGGTGAGAAGTGGAAAGTTGCTTCTCCAATAACTTGGATGCTGGATCAAAAAATCACAATCTCTGGTCTGAGTCTTGGCTCTGATTAGCTACGTGTCCTCAGGCAAACCACTTCACTCTTGTGCTTCTTTCCTGCTTCCCTTGCATTCTTACGTTTTACCTTCCTAGATGGTAGATGGGCCAGGACAGGGACTTGCCCATTCTTGTAATCTCCTCCACGGTACAGACTCAGTGCTAGGCATTAATTTAGTGGGGAAAAGTAATTAGAAAGCACATACCAACTGACTCCCACATAGGTACCAACAGAAACAAACGAGCTGACAGCAAAGAAGGGAGGCACTAAGAGTCCCAGCATTTTTAGTGCTTCCCTCTGCCATCCAAATTACCCTTTTCAAACTTTAAGTGATCCTGGTTGTTCTGGCTGTAGTTACTGTTAGCCATTTGCATGGAAGAAAGGTGTTGGGTTGGGGTTTTGTTTTTCTAGATGCCCATTTGCTTTCTCACTTAGCTGAGCTGATACTGCTGCCAAAGTAGTAATTCTAAAACAAACCATCCTCCTCACATTTGCCAAATATACATCAGTGATTTCCAGCTCCAGAGAAGGTACACTGCATAGAAAATCTTAAATGTCTCCTTCAGGTGGCTCAGCAGTACCCTCTTAAGGACCTTTTTCAAATTCAGCTATGTTAAACAGGCTAGCATTGGCTAACATGTTGGTTCCATGCCTTAAGATGTTAATATTTGTCTGTGTATCAGTTATCTCCTACCAGACAGGAGGACATGGTTAATACATTGTACCTCAGATCTCATCATTGATGTAGCCCAAGTAAAACTACAGTAGAAGTGGTGTGAAATTATAAACGTTGACCATGTTATAAATGCTGAGCATGTTGACTCCCTACTTGCCAATAACTTGCTTCCCTGCTTCAAAGACCTTTCCTTCTTGTACATCCCCCTTTGTCTGGAAGAGATGAGCTCCTACCAACAAACCAAAGCTACCCTGCTGTGGCCTTGGCTAGAGCAACAAGGCAGTACCCACACCTGCACTGCCTCTCACTCCTCCACCTTTGTGGAATCAAATGGTTGCAGACTGTCATCTAACACTTTATAAGCCAAAAGTGACATTACAAACTGATCACAAGTTATTCATCTGAGAAAACTCAGAACTAAAGAACACGCTGGTAAGGACCCAAACTTTGAGTGCTTCCCAAAGTGAACAACCCATGGTTTTCCTTACTGGCTAGCACCAGTGCCTCCTGCTGTAATATTTGCCATCATAAAAAATCTGGGTGACTTTGGTTTCAGATTCCAGTCAGTGCTTTAGACACTAATGTTTTGTCACAGAAGAGCAAACGACAGCCAAAAACACAACTGAAACCTCCGCAGCACAAAATTTAGTTCTGTCCTCTGATGCTAACAGTAGCATCCTAAGAGAAAGTTGCTTTCTCTTCCTTCACTGAGCAGCCTCACAGCTTTTCCTCATGGTAGTTAAATGGTGAGATAGTAAATTTAATCCATTGCTTCTCATGGCTTAGGTTCTTCCCAACTGCCCACTTGCTGTGGGTGTTCAAAACCTGGAGGATACTACAGTGCTCACTCTACAAGTTTAGGCACAACCTAGGAGTCTCACAGAAGGAGAACTCTCACCTCTCCAGGCCTGCATCTTAATCTTGGAGCTTATGCTAGGTACAGCACTGGTTTGGTGGGACCCAGAGGGGAGCTGTTGTCAAGCCACAACATCCACCACAACATCCATTTTCTCTGCAGACACCCAGCAGCCATGGTATTACAAAGTCTTCCAACTAATGCTGCTCTAGAGAAAATTTGGGCTGATCACCATGAAGCAGGAACATGCACAGTGAACAAGGAGAAAACAAGACAGAGCAACTCCTCCCCAAGGGAGTGCATCTACCCTGTGCACTAAGTGAAGGAGAGGGTCCTGGGGGGAAAGAGTTTTAATTGCTGTTCACTGCAGGCTGTGTTACTGCACACATGCAGAGGGCAGATGGATCACAGAATGTTAAGGGCTGGAAGGGACCTCAAAAGCTTATCCAGTCCAACCCCCCTGCAGAGCAGGATCACCTGTACCAGATCACACAGG